>CAUYQU010042027.1:0-28370 GCA_963574635.1 Cheracebus regulus
GCTGTAAGTAGAAGCATGAAATCTCTAGAGAGGCCTGATAAACTAAAAGCCACAGAGAGAAATGTAATTGAAAGGCAATACTATTCAGGACATAGGCATAGGCAAGGACTTCATGACTAAAACACCGAAAGCAATGGCAACAAAAGCCAAAATAGACAAATGGGATCTAATTAAACTTAAGAGCTTCTGCACAGCAAAAGAAACAATCATTAGAATGAACTGGAAACCAACAGAATGGGAAAAAATTGTTGCAAGCTATCCATCTGACAAAGGGCTAATATCCAGAATCTACAAAGAACTAAAACAAATATACAAGAAAAAACACCAACGACCCCATCAAAATGTGGGCAAAAGATACAAACAGACATTTTTCAAATGAAGACATTTATGTGGCCAACAAACATATGAAAAAAATCCTCATTATCACTGGTCATTAGAGAAATGCAAATCAAAACCACATTGAGATACCATCTCATGCCAGTTAGAATGGTGATCATTAAGAAATCAGGAGACAATAGATGCTGAAGAGGATGTGGAGAAAAAGAAACTCTATTACACTGTTGGTGAGAGTGTAAATTAGTTCAACCATTGTGGAAGACAGTGTGGCAATTTCTTAAGGATCTAGAAGTAGAAATACCATTTGGCCCAGCAATCCCATTACTGGGTATATAAGGATTATAAATTATTCTATTATAAAGACACAGGCACATGTATGTTCATTGCAGCACTGTTTACAATAGCAAAGACTTGGAACCAACCCAAATGCCCATCAAAAATAGACTGGATAAAGAAAATGTGGCACATATACACCATGGAATACTATGCAGCCATAAAAAAGATGAGTTCATGTCCTTTGCAGGGACATGGATGAAGCTGGAAACCATCATTCTTAGCAAGCTGACACAAGAACAGAAAACCAAACACCACATGTTCCCACTCATAAGTTGGGGTTAAACAATGAGAACACATGGACATAGGTAGGGTAACATCAAACACCAGGGCCTGTCAGGAGGTGGGGGACCTAGGGAAGGGACAGCAGTGGGTAAGAGTTTGGGGCAGGATAACATTAGGAGAAATACCTTATATAGATGATGGGGGGATGAATGCAGCAAACCACCATGGCACATGTATTCTTATGTAACAAACCTGCACGTTCTGCCCCAGAATTTAAAGTACAATAAAACAAACAAAAAAAATGCATTGTATATATAAGAATGTTCATAGTAGCACTATTTGTAATAACCAGAAATTGAAAATTATCCAAATTCCCTTCACTAGTTGGATACGTGAATAGTATATTCACTAAGTGGCATTCTAAAATGATTCTCAAAGTGTGGCAAGTCTGTGAGGGGTCCCCGAGAATGTTTTGAAGATCCATAATGGCAAATTATTCTGTAACCATACAAACATGTCTTTTATCTTTTTCACTCTAATTCTCTCACAAGTGTACAGTGTATTTTTACAGAGACTGTATGGTGTGTTACCATAACACATCATATACAGAAGCAGGTTTGAAAATACAGCTGGCTTCTATTAAACCAGATATTAAAGAGATTTGCAAAAAATATCATTCCTCTTTTTTTGTTTTAGAGACATAGTTATTTTTCAAGTAAACATGTTAAGTTATATAATTTAGATTATTATTGATATTTTAAATGTGTAAATAAAAAAATATTTTAAAACTTTCCCTGTTTCAAATATAGTAAATATCAATAGTATAATCCTCAGAAACAAAACTTCCTTGAAGTCCTTCATAATTTTTAGGAATCTAAAGAGGTGCTCACTCCAGAACATTTGAGAATCACCAGCAAATTATACAGCCATGAGACTGAACTACAACAACAGGCAGTGATGTGATCAAAGCTTACAAACACTCTGAAAAAAGCTATAACACAAAAGAGTAACTAAGATATGAGTCTATGTATATGAAAGTGAAAAACAGGAAACAGGGAAATAATGGTATTAGCATTCAAAATTGCAGACGTTCTTGAACCAGAAGGAAGCGCAACGAGTTCTTTGAGGTGCCGGAAATCTTCTGTTCTTGGATTTGGGTGCAGAATGTGTTTGCGAAAAGTTATTGAACTGTTACACTTGCCACTTGTGCACTTTCTGAATTTATGTTAAAATTCAACAACAAATTTAATGTCAAGGCTTCATGATTCAGGACGACAGCATTTTGCTTAAAACCACAGTTGTCCTTGCAGTGTATTCATGTATTCTCTTAGTCACTCAGTCAGTCTATGTTTACTGAATGTCTAATTTGTGTCAGATACCATGCTAGGCATTGAAGTTAAAAATAATAAATGAATATAAGCTTATTGCCCTGGAAAAGCTGACAGTCTAGAAACAGAAGAAAAAAAAAGAACAAAAATATTAAAATAAACACAATTGTTTGATGCAAATGCATGGTGGCTTCATTATATTCCCATTTTGGAGCATTCTTCATTTTCTGTTTCTTTTATAAAGCCTCCCATAATTAATACTCTCCACAGAGAGTTCTCAGAATCCCTTAATTTTTCATAGGAATAAATCTTGTCACCTCAACTAAATTGTAAGCTTTGTACAGGCACTGACCATACTTTGCATTTATTTTCTATGCCTTGCAATACCGGATACCCCAAAATCATAAACTAGCATTTGTATTTGCAAAACATTTTCATAGATGTTATCTCATCTGATCCGCACAGCAGCCCTGTAGTGTATACGGAGTTGACATTATTGCAACTAGTCTTTCTCTTTGTTTTACAACCAGAAACTAAAGTCTAAAAATGGTTAGGGAACTGACCAAGGTCTTGTGAACCAGAACACAGACGCATGTCTTTGAACTTCGAATCCCATACTCTCTTCATTGTACAATAACTCTACAACTTTTATTGATTTATCAACTGCATATAAAAAATTTGATGGACCTTAACAGAGCACAGATGAAATTGTTATTCCTGCAGACCCTAAAATGTCTAGAATAAGAGCATGTCCTTGTCCTAAGTACCTATTTCCACAATCTTAGCCAGCATGCAGGACCCAAAAGATGTAAAGCACATCACTGTCTTACATCTCCCTGTTTTTAACTGTAGAGGGCTAATTTCTGAATCTATCTGGCTACTTAGGGCCATTTATTGTTTCCATTTTATCTTCCTAATGATAATTTAAAGACATAGAACCTTTAAGGCTTAACTTAAGACATTGTTTCCAATAATCCACCATGACAGGAACCCTTTTAAAAACATCCTGGACAAGAAATGTGAAATAACAATTTATTCCTCACCCTGTCTTCTCCACTGTCATGTACAGAACCCACATGCCACCGCTAACCAGTTTCACATGGGATTGTTAGGCATTCTGAAAGTCAGAGGCGACATTAATACAATGTGTCTACCTCAAAGGGATGTTTATAATTTTCTGCTAGCTTCTAGATGAGTCTGGCTCCTTGTTCTAGTTCAATCGAAGATTTTGCAGGAATTTTCATTCTGGATTTCAACTTCTCATGTTGTCATGATTAGAGGAAGTTATGCCCCCAGGTATCTGTCCTGTGCCCTGCCAGCTTCAAGAGTTCCAACTGGAGAATGGTAACTACAGGAGCAGACTGTGTGCTGCAGTATTAAAATAGGCTTTGGGTGGAAAAAAGAAAAATCTGTGACCCTTAAAGAGCATTTGTAACCTGAATACCCAGATCATTAGTTTGCAAGTACATGCAACTATATACAAGCACAGCATGAGGTATAATGTGTCTGGCACAAAAAGAGATTCTCATTTGGTATTTATTGAATAGATGAATTATATTGATGTGTATGTGTTGAGACAGCTTACTTAATTGTCCTTCTTACCTATTAGAGTACAAGCTCCTTGAAGGCAGGTACTGTGGCTTATTTTTGTCCTTATATCTGGGGCTTAACACAGTCAGGCATATAGTAGATACTTAACACGCATTTGTGGAATTAATAATAAATTTGGTTCATGTTAGCATCATTATTTAAATCTTGCCAACCCTGTCTTACTATTTATGAACTGATTTTAGGTCTTTGCAGGAACATGGTATACACATCTATAAAACCATCCAGGCTGCTCCTCCCCTTCTACTGTTATTCAGGCTCAGACACTGCTGCTTTATTGACATAATTGTTGTCTCTGCTTCTGCCAAAGTGTAGCTCTTGGCCCCCATTGCCACAGTGATAATAGGGTTGAGTATTTGCTGATATATCCACTTTCACAGCCAGCTCATCCAGGAATCTACACCCATAATTCTCAACAGCACTTCAGAAGTGTTGTTCTAAGAAAAGCCATCTCACCTTCACTGACCACTGACTCCATCTCAAGTCACCACAACCAAAGCTCAGCATTTTATGAAAGATTGGTACTGCCTTCACCACCACTGTTCCTCATAAGATGCAAATCTCTGACCCTTTATTTTGACACAAGAACTCTTGAAAACCGAGAGCAGTTCCCTTCTTCCATATTGCACTCTGTGTGAAAGGAATCTGACCACAGAGTTTGAAATCCAAAATGTTATAGAGTTCCAATAAGTATATGATCCATTTCCCCCCTGAGCATTTTCTCCCTGGCTGAACTGGGGTTAAGTAACAGCTTCACACTCTCTATCCAGAATCAATACACCTCTCCAGACTCAAAGTCCTGTTGCTAAGACTCTCTCCTCAGGGTAGACTTCTTGCCCTTTAGGATGACTTGTCCATCTCTTTTCATCCTGAAGGCTGCTTTTTTATTATCTTTGTAACTCCCAACACAACTGGTCAGGCATGTCTGTTCTCTGAGTCCTGCTTCAAAATCCCTTGCCCATGAGCTTCTTAGTAGCCCCTCGTGGAAATCAATGCATTAACATAGATATGTGCCTGAGGAGGAAGAAAATGAAATGTTATTCCTTACATTAGACCAAACCAATCAAATCTCAGCTCCAGCATATCTCAAGCTCTATAAAAGTATGTAATGCCTAATTCTGGAATTTTAACTGAAGATTCTACAGATGTAGAATTCTTCTTCTCTCCAGCTAAGACAAAGAGAGAAAACAAATAAGATGGAGACTCCTCTATTCCTCCCAGAGAGAAGATTCCACAACATGGTTCTGCTGCATCTGAGAGTTACGCCTAACTATTGAGAACACAATATACTCTTATAAAAGGATTGAGTGGTCCACTTGTCAGACTCACAGTCTAGGTGAGCCATGCATACTCAAAGAAAGAAGCATTTGCAGCCATGGCTTCCAAAGTGGCACCTGGGGAAGAGAAATAATCTGTCCTGCCTTGACCAATTAGGAATCAGACAAATAACACTCAAGACTGAGGCTCCCTAGGGGAATTCTAAGTATCAATAGACAGTCTGCAAAATTATTGTTTGGCAGGTGGTTTTCTAATTATCACATATGTTATTTGGGAAGTGGGATATTGGAGGATATAAATAACATCCTCTCTGTTTCATGCATTGCATAATACAGTATATGTGGAAGGGAGCTACAAGTACTAACTAAAAAAATTAGGCAGGAGACTCATGCAAGAATGCACCTATGATGGGATTCACACATATTACACCATCTACCATTCCACTCCATTGACATACCACCAGCCTGGTTTAACCCAGAAAGATTTTGTGTATCAACCAATCGTATATGTTAGGGACAAGCTAAGAACTAGGGTGCCACCAAAATTCTGATATAACTCAGGTAGCATTAAAAATGGAGAAATTCTTCTTCAGAAGGACAATCCTTTTGTACCTGAAGTTCAGTGATCTACTGGCCTTTGGGACTGGGGTAACCCAAGCTCTAGTTAACCACATTTAGTTATCAATAATAAAAAACAAGATAACTACCAGTATCTGCTCTAATTTTAACATCCAAGTTACAGGTGCCACCACACTTATAATCCATGCTACATCAATGAGGAATTTGCTAATAGCTGCCCTATGCACAGAATGTTTCAGAGTTAATATGTTCCTTTGGAAGATATCTTACAAATAATCTGAAGGGGATTATACTGAAGTTCATATAATAATAATAAAATACTACAGGGAGTCTGAAGGAGAGATGACCAAAAAAAAAAAAATCCACAAACAGATGGAAAAACATTCCATGCTCATGGTTAGGAAGATTTAATATTATGAAAATGGATATACTGCCCAAAGTAATTTACAGATTAAACACTATCCCCACCAAGCTACCTATGACTCTCTTCACAGAACTGGAAAAAACCACCTTAAACTTCATATGGAACCAAAAGAGAGCCCACATAGCCAAGTCAATTCGAAGCAAAAAGAATAAAGTTGGAGGCATCAAACTACCTGACTTCAAACTATACTACAGGCCAGCAGTAATCAAAACAGCATGGTACTGGTAGCAAAACAGAGATATAGACCAATGGAACAGAATAGAGGCCTTGGAGGCAATGCAACATATCTACAACTATCTGATCTTTGACAAACTTTACAGAAATAAGCAATGGGGAAAGGAGTCCCTGTTTAATAAATGGTGTTGGGAAAACTAGCAGCCATGTGCAGAAAACAGAAACTGGACCCCTTCTTGACACCTTACACTAAAATTAACTCCAGATGGATTAAAGACTTAAAACATAAGATATAACACCATAAAAACCCTAGAAAAAAACTAGGTAAAACTATTCAGGACATAGGTATAGGCAAGGACTTCATGACTAAAATACCAAAAGCATTGGCAACAAAAGCCAAAATAGACAAATGGGATCTAATTAAGTTCCAGGGCTTCTGCACAGCAAATGAAACAATAATTAGAGTGAACTAGCAACCAACAGAATGGGAAAAAATTGTTGCAATCTACCCATCTGACAAAGGGCTAATATCCAGAATCTACAAATAACTAAAACAGAAGAAAACAAACAAACAAAACCATTCAAAAGTGGGTGAAGGACATGAACAGACACTTTCAAAAGAAGGCATTTATGAGGCCAACAAACATATGAAAAAAATGCTCCTCGTCACTGGTCATTGGAGAAATGCAAATCAAAACCACTTTGAGATACCATCTCACACCAGTTAGAATGACGATCATTAAAAAATCTGGAGACAACAGATACTGGAGAGGATGTGGAGAAATAGGAACACTTTTACACTGTTGGTGGGAATGTATCAATTAGTTCAACCATTGTGAAAGACAGTGTGGCGATTTCTCAAGGGCCTAGAAATAGAAATTCCATTTGACCCAGCAATCCTATTACTGGGTATATATCCAAAAGATTATAAAGCATTCTATTATAAAGACACATGCACACGTATGTTCATTGCAGCACTGTTTACAATAGCAAAGACCTGGAACCAACCCAAAAGCCCATCAATGATAGACTGGACAAGGAAAATGTGGCACATATACACCACAGAATACTATGCAGCCATAAAAAACGATGAGTTTGTGTCCTTTGTGGAGACATGGATGAATCTGGAAACCATCATTCTCAGCAAACTGATACAAGAACAGAAAATCAAACACCATATGTTTTCACTCATAGGCGGGTGTTGAACAATGAGAACACATGAACACAGAGAGGGGAGCATCACACACTGGGGTCTGTTGTGGGGGCATAGGGGAGAGACAGTTGGGGCAGGGAGCTTGAGGAGGAATAACATGGGGAGAAATGCCAGATATAGGTGACGGGGGATGGAGGCAGCAAACCACATTGCCGTGTATGTACCTATGTAACAATGCTGCATCATCTGCACATGTACCCCAGAATCTAAAGTACAAGAGAAATAAATCCATCACATACTCATTGACTGGGCTAACCAGGACACAGGGCAATAGGAGGCCTATATGGAGTAATTTCTGGATTCTCCCACAGCTGTAACATTGCATGAAACTCCAGGATCTACACATCTCCATAAAGGACTTTATGTTTTAGCTATAATGAAGAATTCTGTTCCCTCAATTGGGCTAATTCACTGAAGGGATAATCTGATTCATCATTAAGCCATTTGTAGATGAAAAATCTAGAGCATAAAGATACATATGCTACAATAGCATCCAAAAGAATAAACTACTTATGAACAAACCTAACCAAGAAGGTGAAAGTGTGTATACTGAAAACTGTAAAACATTGCTGGAAGAAATTAAGGAAGACTCAAATAAATGGAAAGACATTTCATGCTCATGGATTGAAAAATGTAGTATTGTTAATACGTCCATGCTACCCAAAGCATTCTACAGATTCAACCCAATCCCTACCAAAATCTCAACAATATTTTTTGCAGATATAGAAAAATTCCTCTTAAAGTTCATATGAAATTTTAAGGAACCCCAAATAGCCAAAAGAATTTGGAAAAGGAAGAACAAAGTTGGAGTCCACATACTTCATAATTTCAAAACTACAGCATTTAAAACTGTTGTACTGGCATAAAGACAGACAAAAAGAATAAAATAGGGAGCCCAGAAATAAAGCACCATATACACAGTCAAATGATATTTGACAATGATAACAATATCACTCAATGGAAGAAAGATGAATTGTTTACAGTGACTGTTGGTAAAACTGGATATCCACATGCAAAAGAATGAAGTTGGACGCTTACCTTACACTCCATATAAAATTTAACTCAAAATAGATTAAAGATCTTAAACTATAAAATTACTGAAGAAAATATAGAGAAAAAATCTCATAACATTGTACTTGCCAATGATTTCTTGATTATGATGCCAAAAACACAGGCTACAAAAGCAAAAATAAACAAGCGGAACTACATCAAACTTTGAAGCTTTTGCACATCAAAGGATACAACCAACAGAGTGAAAATGCAACCTATAAAATAGGAGAAAATATTTTCAAATCATGTATCTGATAGCAGTTAATATCCAAAATACATAAAGATGTTCTATAACTCAGGAATAAAAAATCAAATAACCCAATTTTAAAAATGGGCAAATTTGGATAGACATTTCTCCAAAGATGATTGATATACAAATGGCCAACAAGCATATAAAAAGATGCTCAACATAATTTATCATTAGAGGAATGCAAATGAAAACCATAATGCTGTATCACCTCATATCCATTAGAAAGGAAACTTTCTAATGAGAAATTGGAAACTTTGCTGCACATGGGTGGGATTGTAAAATGGTGTAATTGCTATAGTATGAAAATAGTATGGTTCTTCAAAAATTAAAAATAAAATTATCGTATGATCCAGGAATTCCACTTTTGAGTATATAGTCAAGAAAATTGAAAGCAGGATCTCAAAGAGACACAGTCATGTGTAACTTAATGACAGGGATATTTTTGAGAAATGCATTATTAGATGATTTTGTCATTGAGTGAACATCATAGAGTTGATCAGGTTGATGGTTGCTGAGGCTAAGATCGCTGTGGCAAGTTCTAAAATAAGAAAATAATAGTTTGTGACATCGATTAACTCTTCCTATCACAAAAAACATTTCTGTAGCATGTATTACTCTTAGATAGCATTCTACCCACAGTAGAACTTCTTTCAGAATTGAAATCTATCCTCTCCAACCCTGATGCAGCTTTACAACTAAGTTTATATAATGTTTTACATTATTTGTGTTAGTTAAACAATATCCACAGTATCTTCACCAAGACTAGGTTCCATCTCAAGAAACCACTTTGTTCATCCATAAAAACCAACTTCTCATTTGTTAAAGTTCTATTGACATTAAAATACTTTAGTCATTTCCACTTCTATTTCTAGTTCTCTTGTTATTTCTATCATTTCTGCAGTTATTTTTTTCCACTTTCACTGAAGTCTTGAACCCCACAAAATCATCCATGAGGTGTGAAATCAACTTCTTCCAATCTCCTGTTACTGTTAACATTTTTACTTGGTTCCATGAATTATGAATATTCTTAATGACATCTAGAATAGTGAATTCTTTTCAGAAGATTTTCAATTAATTTCGCCTGGATCCATCAGAGAATCTATATATCTATGACAGGTATAGCTTTACCAAATATATTTCTTAAATAATAAGACTTGAATGTTGAAATTACTTATTGATCCAGGTGCTGCAGAATGGAAGTTGTGTTAACAGGCATGAAAACAACATTAATTTCCTTGTACATCTCCATCAGAGCTCTTGGGTCACTACGTGCATTGTCATAATGGGCAGTCATATTTTTAAAGGTATCTGCAAGTCTCTACGGCTGCCTTAAATATTCAGTAAACCATGATGTAAACAGATGTTCTGTCATACAGACTTTATGATTTCATTTATACAGCACAAGCCAAGTAGATTTAGCATAATTCTTAAGGACCGTAGGGTTCTTGGAATGGTAGATTAAGCATAATTCTCAGGGCCCTAGTGTTCTTGGAATGATATATGGGTGTTGGCTTCAACTTATCATCACCAGCTGCATTAGCCCCTAGCAAGAGAGTCAGCCTGTCCTTAGACGTTTTGAAGCCAGACATTGATTTCTCCTCGTTAGCTATGAAAGTCCTACATGGCACCTTCCTTCAATATAAAGCTGTTTTTTTGTCTCTATTGAACAGTCTGTTGTTGAGTCTAGACACCTTCATATATAGAGCTTCTGAATGACTTGTTGCACTTTCTACACCAGAATATTCTGCTTCATCTTATGCTTTTATGATATGGAGACAACTTCTTTCCTTAAACCTCGCAAACCAAACTCTACTAGCTTAAAACTTTTCTTCTTCAGCTCCCTTGCCTCTCTCAGTGTTCGTAGAATTAAAGAGTTAGGGTCTTTCTCTGGATTAGGCTTTAGCTTAAATAAATATTATCTCTAGTTTGATCTTCTCTTCAGAACATGAAACCTTTCTCCATATTGGCAATAAAGCTGTTTCGCTTTCTAATCATTTGCGTTCTTACTGGAGTAGCACTTTTAATATCCTTAAAGAAACTTCCCTTGCATTCACAACTTGGCTATTTGGCACAAGATGCCTAGAATTTGGTCTATCTTATCTTTTGACCTGCCTTCCTCAGTAAGCTTAACTATTTATAGTTTTTGACATAAAGTAAGCGATGTGCAAGTCTTCCTTTCACTTGAACACGTAGAAGCCATTGTAGTGTTATTAATTTGCCCAATTTTAATATTTAGTATCTCGGGGAATAGGGAAGCCCCAAAAGAGGGGAGAGATGGTGGAACAGCCTGTGGATACAACAGTCAGAACACACAACATTTGTTGATTTAATTTGTCATCTTCTATGGGCACGATTTGTGCTGCCCAAAAAGAATTACAATAGTAACATCGAAGATCACTAATCATAGATCACCATAACAGATATAAGAGTGTTTAAAAAGTCTGAAATATTGCTAAAATTACCACAAGGTGACACAGAATCACAAAGTAGGCATATGCTGTTGGAAGAACAGTGCTGATAAACTAGTTTGTCCCAGGATTGTCACAAACTTCAATTTGCACAAAGCCTAGTATCTGCAAAGTACAATAAAGCAAAGCACAATAAAATAAGGTATGACTGTATATACTCCTCAATAAGCATAAAAGTTCATGCACAATAATTCCCCATTGAAATAGAGGACCACAGGAGGTGGCTTCAGATTTCTGAACAGCTGCTTCACTAAACAGCTTCCTGTAAAATTACTAAAACTGAGACAAATAGACCTGCTAAAAGTTCTCGCCATGGAAGTGGGTGCTTTGCCTCCATCCTAGTGTTTGCTTTGCAGTTTGTCTCTGTATAGATACCCACATCCACCCTCACAAGCCATTTTCCATCAGTACATCAATACTCATAAAAGTGACCAAAACCTATAACTCATAGATTCAGAGGATCAGCTAGCTCTATGAGGCAAAATTACTAGAAACCACCATTTTAAAAGTAGTGTAGAATCAACTTGCTGCTGTCTAACCAGGCAATGTGCAAATCACTAAAAATTGCTAGATCACACTTGCCTCTTCTATAAAATGAGAATTTTTATTCATTGACCTCTGCCATTCTTAGATTCCATGTAAAGTCCAAAAAAAAATTATCCAGGGAATTACCTGGTTAAAATAGTGATTCAAAGGTTATGTCTGCCTCTAAAGGTTATGTCTGTTCTCAAAATGTGGCCCATGCACCCACAGCGTCAGTATCACCTAGGAGTTTGCCAACAATACATTTACCCTAGACCCATGAATCAGCGTTGCTGGAGATGGGAGCCAAGGAATCCATGTTTCAACAAGCCCTCTAGGTGATTCTCATGCACATTGAAGTCTGAAAAGCATTGCTCTAAAGAATGATGGTATCACAATGTAAAACACCTGCTTGGGTTTTAAATCCCATGAGTTGCTGTATTGTGAATATACAATGTATTTTCTTTCTAAAGGACCCCAGATAGAATTGGTAACTTCCACCTTTTTATCTGTGACGCTATTTCATGTGCATACGTATGTCACAGAATTTGCCTTATTTTGAAGAACATGCTGATTTCTGTCTCTAGAAGACATAGTTCTTTGAGGGAAAGGACTAAATCTTTTTCAACTTTGTGGCTGTAGGATTTAGGATAGTGCCTGTGGGTGCTTTGTTGGAAATGGATACATGCATGGATGAATGGGTAGATGGCAGATGAATATCTGTGTGGATGACAAAGTGTTTAAAAACCCAGAAAGCCTTGTTTGAGTAAAAGGAAGGGTTAATATGAGGCAGCAAGAAACTGTGAATTTGGGTTTCAGCAATATAAATATTGCTGTATTGGGGCCTAAATAAATTTTCTATTTATTCCTGATATTCCTGTACTTGGGCCTAAACAAATTTTTTCCAGCTAAAAATTACACTGGTGAGAGTACCCTGAGATCTGCTCCTGAATCACCCAGACCCCCTGAAACAGGCTGAAGGCATCATGCTGACTTCCAGTTCTCTCATGTGAAAGAGGCAGATAATACCACCTGCCCTGTTCCTGCCTCACAGGGACACTGAGTGTATTAACTAATAATGACTATGAATTTCTTTTGAGGTTCTAAGAGAAGATTGCTATATAGATACAGGAAATATTAATTAAAGGAGCAAACATTTGGCAGTATTTTAAATAAACTTAATCAGCTTTGCCAAGGTTAGGCAGGAAGAAAATGAGCTGGCTGTCTTCTTCTTAAATAGAAATCAAGAATCATCCACATTTTGTGTCTGCTTGTTCTGTGAAAGACTTTGTGTGTGCATCTCATAGAAACCTTTCCTCTAAATTGTGAAAGGAAATGCAACACTGAAAACCTGGGAGGGATAGGAGATGAGAAATTCAAACATACAACTAAATTATCAGAATGAGATTTTTTTTCTGGCATGATATGGTAGGGAAGAAAAATAAAGTCAAATGTTCCCCTCTATATTTTTATGACCATTTTCAAAGACATAAAAATCAACCTATGCTTATCTGTGATTCATCTTCTTCACCTTTAAAACTGGCAAACTAAGCTCATCTTCCAAAGATGTTGGGAAGATAATATGACATGGCATAGAGAATTGCTCCGGTGGCAAAGGAGGTTTTTTTTGCCAAATGATATCTTTGTTTTTTATGTTGCACTTGTTGGTATTTTGCTGTCATGGAAAACTCTTCAGCATGAATGCTTAAACCTTCTACATATAGAACACATATATTACAGTTTACTGACAGTTCTTAAAAACATGTTCTTAATTAGTGTACCCAATAATGCTTTCAAGTGGACATAATCATTCCTATTTTATGTGTGAGAAGAGTGAATGTCAGAGAGATTTAGTGAAGAGCTCAAGGTCATGCTTAATAAGTGGCAGAACTAAAATTTCTCCCAGGATTTCTGACTGAGTTTCCAAGTCAACTGTTCACTCTACTAGTGTAAGGGAGGAAAGGAGAGAGAAATGTAGTCTAAGGATGAAAGTATGTTTTTTGTTTGTTTGTTTCGTTTTGTTTTTGAGACAGTCTTGCTCTGTCACCAGGCTGGAGTACAGTGGCATGATCTCAGCTCTCTGCCCTTCAACTCCCTGGTTGAAGCAATTCTGCTTCAGCCTCCTGAGTAACTGGGAATACAGGTGCCTGCCACCACACCGGCTAATTTTTGCATTTTTAGTAGAGACAGGGTTTCACCATGTTGGCCAGGGTGGTCTCAATCTCATGACCTCGTGATCCATCCACCTCAGCCTCCCAAAGTGCTGAGATTACAGGCGTGAGCCACCACACCGAGCTGGAAGTATGTTTTAACAAATAAAAAACTCAATCAGTGTAATTTACTGTATTAATAGACTAAAAATCAAACAAACATATGACCATCCCAATATACGTAAAAAAGCACATGACAAAAATCCAACATCCATTGCTGATAACAATGTTTGGCATACTAGCAATGGAGCAAACTTCCACAGCCTGATCAGGAACATTCACAAAAAAGTCTACATCCAACATTATACCTAACTGTGAAGCCTAAATGCCTTTCTTCTAATATCAGGAACGAGGCAAGGATGTCTATTTTCATATTCAACATTGTACTGGCTGTCCCAACATGAGTGCAACTAGGCAATAAAAATAAATAGGCACACAGATTGTGGGAAAAGGTAAAACTGTCTTTATTTACAGTTTTTGTTCACAGAAGACATCATCATCTATGTAGAAAAGCTTGTGGAATATTAAAAGAGATACTGAAATTAATCAGTGAGTCTGTCAAGTCTCACAATACATAAAAGTCAACTGTATTTCTACTTACTAGCAAAATATAACTTGAAGTTGAAATCGAAAACAATATTATTTATGACATCGAAAATAGAAAATACTTGGTGATATATCTGACAAAAGATGTGCAATCCTCTCACTGAAAATTATAAAACATTGCTGAGAGATATGTTTTAAAAAGCTTTTTAAAAGGGAGAGGGCTACCACTTCCATAGACTAGATGTAGCAGGAGCAGCCACGGGAAACGGATCTCTCAGACATCAAATACAGGAGGAAGGAGGGTTTATTTGGCTGGGAGCAAAGTGGCATAGTTGCCTAACAGCCAAGCTCCCCTAACAAAGAAAGGTTCTGTCTTTCTACAGGCTTATACTTTAGATGTTACGTGTGGAAGAATCTTAGGTTTATAGCTTTACATATGAAAAGGGTCTCGGTTTATAGTCTCAGGAATTACATATGAAAAGGGTTTTGGTTTAGTTTTAGGAATCACATATGAAAAGGGGAAGTTGATCTGAGATGCCTGGGTCTCCCTCTTCACCGAAGACTGAGTATTCTAATGATGCTAGTTCTCCTTAAGATGATCAATAAATCCAATACAATTGCAATAAAAATCTTAATAGGCTTTCTGTAGAAATTAATACACTGATTCTAAAATCCATATATGGTAATGCAAAGAATCTACCAAAGCTACAACTTTGAAAAGGAGGAAACTTGGAGGACTTAACCTGATTTCAAGACTTATTATAAACCTATAGTAATCAAGACAGTATGGTATTATTATTAAAATGGACAAATACATAAATGGAACATAATAGAGTGTTCAGAAACAGACATTTTATCATCAGTTGATTTTTGGAAAATCTGCAAAAGCAATAAAAAGAAAAAATAGTTTTTTCCACAAATGGTGCTATGCAACTGGATATAGGAAAGTAAACCAATTAACAAAAAGAAGTTGGTTCCATATTTATATCATATGCAGCTAGTAACTCAAAAGAGTTCATAGACCTTAATGTAAAATCTGAATCTATAAAACTACTAAAAAAAATGGAAGGAAATCATTGTGAACTTGAGCTAGACAAATATTGCCTAGATACAACACTGAAAGCATTATCTGGAAGAGAAAACGATATAAAACTTCATCAAGATTAAGAACTTACATGTATTAAAAAATACTTTTAAGAGAATAAAAAGACAAACCACATATTGGAAAAGGTATTTGCAAGTCACATATCTAGGAGCTTTACATATAGAATATACAAATAATTCTCAAAAATATAATAAGAAAATAAATGATCCAATTTTAAAAAGGGGGCAACAGTTTTGAACTGGCCTGTCACCAAAGATATTTAACAAATAACACATGAAAAGATATTCAATGTCATTAGTCATTAGGGAAGTACAACTTAAACCACAGTGAGCTACTGCTACATACCTCTTAAAATGTCTAAAATTTTAAAAGGCTGATGTTATCAAGATTTGCTGAAGATATGGAGCAACTGAAATTCTCATATACTATCAATATGAATGTAAAATGATCCTACCATTTTGGAAAAATTTTTGAAGTTTCTTAAAAAAGTTTAATATGCCTATTATATCCCCCAGCTATTTCACTTCTAGGTATTCAGCAGTAGTGAAATGAAATAATATGTGCATACAAAGACCTGTCAACAAATGTACATAGCAGCTTTATTTGTTAGAGTCAAAAACTAGAAACAACCCAAAATGTCCATCAACCAGTAAATGGGAAAACAAACTGCTGTATATACATGTTATAGAATATTTAACAATAAAAGAAAAAGAAATTATTGATGCAAGTGGATGATTGATACAATATGGATGAATCTCCAAAACATTACTCTGAGTTAAAGAAGCCAGACAAAAAAGAGTGCATACTATGTAAATCCTTTATATAAAAATCAAGAAAATACAAAATTAATCTATGCTAACAGAAAACAAATCCATGTTTGTCTAGGATGTCAAGGGGGCTGGAGGTATTTATTATCTTGATTATGATGATAGTTTCAAAAGCATGTGTGTGTATCGTATATGTGTGTCAAAACTTATCAAATTGCACAATTTAAATATGTGAAGCTTACTGTGTGCCAATTATACCTCTAAAAGCTATTAAAAATAAATACAGACCATACACAGTATGCAGCTATGCCATTGATAGTTGTCAGACAGCTACTTTAAGGCAAAGTAATAGACAGCATATATAACCACTCTGGATCACTTTTGATTTCTTGTGAACATGGTCTGGTTCCCTAAATAATTTGGTGGACAGAAGTAGGTGATTTCCAGAGCTGACAAGATTTGCTAATGAATGCTGTTGAAACAGATTTGTACGTTATTTAAGTTAGAGACTGTGTCTGACTACATGACAAGATGAGAAAAATCAGTCTACTTGTTCTGAATCCCATAGGTAATCCTTCATCATGTGAGAAGTAGCCACTGGATAATGGAAAGACCGTAGAGATCTGAATCAGATCTAGACTTGAATCTCAGCTCTGCTACCTACGATCTCAGGCAAGATAATGGAACTCAATTCTTTTATTTCCATAGAGTGAGGATAATAATGACACTTGCCTGGTAGGCTTTTGATGATTAAATAAGATAGCAGACACTCAACATTCAATATGTCATTTTCCTTCCTCCCTCATACACTCCAGTAAGATCCATCTTCTTCCTATTCTCCAGGCCAGCCAGGCTTATTTCTGTCTCATTTGCTTGTGGCCATGGGTTATTCATCCAGGGCACATGCACCTGACTTTAATGGAACACAATACACAGATAACCAGATTTATGCATCAGCTCAATTAGGGAATACTTATTCATGTTAGCAAATTGGTGCTCACATTACCAGTAAATTGGTCACCAGTTTCCCCCAAGATAGGCAAAATCCTCAAAGTATTTAAAGTGCCACTTGACTTGCAAACTTTCATTTACATGTGAAAGTAAGTCTAATCAATATCTAATTTTCCAGGAATTTCTCTATTTTTCAGCCAGAATAAAAGCAAATTTGTCTTCTCATCTGTTGGGGCAAACTAATAATTTGATATTCAAAATGTCACTGAAAATAAACTCCACTGTGAAACTCATTTATGCCCTGAATGCTAAAAATCTGATCTAACAGAAGCAAATAGTTTCCTTTCACATTGAATTAAAATCAAAGAGAGACAGAGATACAGAAAGATAGAGGCACAAAGAGACAAAAACCTTATAGGTTGGAGAAAAAAGTCTGACTTAGTTAAAAATTTCATTTTCATCTTCACTATTAACAAATATATTTAATTTTGTAGGATTTCAATATGAGGGGAAACATGATACAATTTTTTCTCTAAAGCGTTTCTTAAATTTAGTCTTCATTGAAATGAAATCTCTGGTTTGATTTTGACTCTGTGAAGCAATATTTGAATACATATTTTTGAGTCTTAAAAGTTTACTCAAATATAGTGATAAGATAGTGGCACAGTTTTTTGGCATTCTGCATTTAATTTGTTTTTTATTTGGTTTTTAAACCCTGAAATGGAAAAAAAAAGTACATAAAAGCAATCTAGCTAAAAATCTATTCATGTCTTATATAAGTACTGATAATCCATTAAATTTGAGTAGCAAAGTCTAAAGTAGTACTCTTAGACAGGCTGAGAACCCCCAGCAACAAAATTCTCTATGTTTCTATGCCAATTTTTTGTACTTACTCCAGAGCTCCTGATAGTAGGTGTTAAGAAATGAAATTTTTAATTTTTTTTTTTTGCTAGACACCTTATGTGACTTTTCACAATGAAAATTTGAAAACACCTGGGCTGTAAATTGGAATGGAGGCCAGTAAGTAGGTAGAAAAGAGAAAGAAAAGAATTGAAAGAAAAGTTCCTGTCACTAGGCAAAATAAAAATTAGCATGAAGCCATGTGAAGGATCCTTTACCACAACCCTGAGAGCTACTATACTAAGCCCATTTTAAAGAGCTTCTCAAGTAGGCTTTAAAAAACGCTCCAGAGCCTGCTGAAAATACAGTTCTCAAACACTATGCTGTTGTATTACTGTCTCTGCGCAGCAGGTGTATGTTGTTTAGTGTCCTTCTATAGAAGCAGGATGTCTGCAAGAGCAGTCCATGACACTGGGGAGAATGAGCAGCATTATTCGGTAAGCCTTGGGCATCTTGGTATCCAGAGCTCCCTGAATGAAATGGGTAGGGCTGGGAAAAAAGACAGCAATACTAGACATTGACAGGAAGCCATGCAAGGATTAGCTTGGATGGAGAATTCCTAGAAAAGACCATACCCAATATGAAAGCCAGGTTCCCATGCCCTAGGATGCCTGCTTTTTCTTATTCATGAGTGAGCCTTTGTTCATAGCTATGAATGTCACTGCAATTGACCCTGTCTGAAGAAAGGACAGACTGACATGAAGATAAGAAGATCCTCACCAGTGGGCATCCCACTGTTTATTGCCAGCTAATAAATGTTTACTCAAATCTCCAGGATTTATTTATTTAGAGACAGAGTCTCGCTCTGTCACCCAGGCTGGAGTGCAGTGGCACTATCTTGGCTCACTGCAACCTCTGCCTCCCGGGTTCCAGCGATTTTCCTGCCTCAGCCGCCCAGGTAGTTAGGATTAGAGGCATGTGCCAGCATGCTGGGCTAAGTTTTGTATTTTTTGTAGAGACAGGTTTTACCATGTTGTCCAGGCCAGTCTCAAACTCCTGACCTCAAGTGATCCACCCATCTCGGCCTCCTGAAGTGCTGGGATTACAGGCGTGAGTCACTGTGCCCAGCCTCAAATCTCCAGAATTTAAAAGGGCTTCCCTGCTGTTCCTGTTGCACCTTCCACCCTGCCCACTCAGCCCTAGGACGCTGCAGGCTGAGGCCTCTCTCCTGAGAATGGCTTCCTGCTCAGTTGATGAATCGTCAGGCAAAGCTGGAGCCGCAGCACCCCCACAGACAATGGTTTCCAGACTGATAAACACGTATTGCCTTGTAACTCATTTCTCTTCTTCCTGTTTGAAAGAGTGAAGATGTAATGCAGGCATTTTTTTTTTAAGGCTGTTTGCATGCTTGGTGCTTGCTGTGTGTAGGCAGGACTAATAACCATGAGCTTGTTTTGAGAAGGCTCTCCTTGTGTAGGTTAGGGCAGAAGAAACAACTCAAATAATCCCTGAATATGTGAGGAGATTAGGATGTGGATGAACTCCTTAGATTAAGGTCTCCTCTCCTGGGAACTAGGAAATTTATTGAAAGTAGAAAGGTCAAAATCCAGAGATACTCTTCTCTTTTGCAGATGTCTTTCATCTTTCCTGATTTAACATTTGCTGCCAAGTGAGAGATTGAGGCACAGGCATCACAGATGTTGAACATTCACGGCTATCTTCAGGCTACTACGGCTCCCTAAAGCTGAAAGTAAAAAGGAAATTGTCCAAAAGAGATATGGCAGCAACCTAAGAGAAACAGCTCTTGAAGCTTTCTGAAGGCCTTAAACCCCACTTGCAATACCCCTTCTAAACAAGTAAAAACCATCCCAAGCTTCCATCTCCTCTCCCTCCTTTATTCTTCCTTCTCCTCTTCATCTTCCTTTTCCTTTTCCTAGTCCTTCCACAGAGCCCAAGTGGCAGATGATCATTTTCAGGCCCTAGCACAACAGACAGACACTTAGTCACTTTCCACACTCTCTCCACCCTGACCCCTCAACTGCATTGGCTTTTTTCATGATCTTTTGAACATCTGAAGGAAGAGTATCAATCAGGACTGAGGCCACACATAACTTTTTAGTAACATTCTTCTTGTACAATATTCAGAAAATGTCTACATCTAGGACTCAAGGGGAGTTAACACATTTTAATGGAAACCATATTAATTGCTGTATTAGTCAAGATTCTCCAGAGAAACAGAACCAATAGAATGTATATACAGAGAATAAAAGATTTATTATAAAGAATTGGCTCTTATAATTATGGAGACTTGCAAGTCCCAAGATCTGCAAGGTAAGTCAGACCCTGGAACCCAGAAGAACTAATGTTGCAGATCTAGTCTGAATTCAAAGGCTTAAGAACTAAGAGATCTGTTCGCTTCGTTTCAGACCCAGGAAGAGCTGATGTTTCAGACATCAGGAAGAGCTGATGAAGTAGAAAAAAGCCAGTGTCCCAGTTCAAAAGAACTTTGGCATGAGGAATTCTCTCTTACTCAGTAGAGGGTCAGCTCTTTTGTTCTATTCGGGCCTTCAACTGACTACATGAGGCCCATCCACATTAGGAATGAGTAATCTGCTTTACTTAGTCTGCTGATTAAGTAAATCTGCTGTACTGATTTAAATCTTAATCTCATCCAAAAGCACACCCAGAATAATAATTACTTAAATAATAATATGTGACCAAATGTCTGGGTACCCCATGACCCAGTCAAGTTGATACATAAAATTAACCTACCCAATTTCCCAACAGCTGTGTTTTCATAAATCTGATTCATAAAATACTGTAAATGGACCATTAGTCTACTTAAAAATAAGATCCAAGTGAATCTTATTTTTTTTTATCAGCATGAAATCCTTTTACAGGAGCTAATTTTACTGGTGTTTTAAGAAAAGTAGTTGCCTGACACACCACTAATCTAGAGGTCATATCCAGAGTGACATCATTTTATGAGAGATGACTGCTGGCAAAATGGTATAAGTTTCCCAACCATCACATAGATGGGGATGATGGGCCTATTTCCCTTCTGAAGGTATTTTCAATGAGGGTTTTTTTATTAGAATATCTTTCTTACCTCCAGAGAGTCCAGCAGACTCCAAAGGTAAGGAATGGCATGATAAGCAAATTCAGTCTATTTAATTCTTCTATTCCATGACTTCTAATTGGTTATGTTAAACTGAGAATAAAATACACCCCAGCTCAGGGTTATGATTAGTCCCACAGATTGCTTTGCAGATGAAAGTCCTCAGAACTCTTCTATTAGTAGTCCTCTATGGAGGATATTGATCTTCATGAGAATACTGCTTGCATCCTGATGCATGCAAAACTTATGGCTTTTATTTTTATCTGTACCTTTGAATACTAAGGCAATCAACCCTCACCATACAAACAGGACTAATATATCTAATTTCTTAAACCATTACCTCTTTCAGGTAAACCCTATTGAGAACTTCTAGCCTTTATACAAACCTCAAAAAAAAAATAGGTATACTTCTAATGACTGAAAAGTGTACTTAGATCTAAACCTTAAGGTGAGCATAGGGATTTGTTCAAGTGCTTTCCTGACCTTCTCTTGGCTCTGGAAAGGTTTGGATCACGTAGACAATTTTGCCTGGGTATACATTGAAGACACTAATACACTGAGGACAAAAAGGAATCTCAGCCAGTGATAGCAAAAGGGGCATCATGACACAAGCATGAAGCTTTCAGGACAATCCTCCCTACCTACCAAACACTACACCATTTATTTATTCCAATCAATCCAGAAAAGGAGGAAGGCAGTGAAATTGCTTAAAGCCAACTCCAAGAGCTAAACTTAAACTCAAGGGACATGTGAAAGCCTAGACTTTATTACAATTGCATAATAAAGTGGTACAATTGATTTACTTAAACATTACCTCACTGGCAATAACAAATATTCTGATATTAAAAACATTAACCTGAACAATGGCAATAAATTCCCTTTAGAGAGACATGTGGTCTCTTTATACCATCAGTAAAACCATGCCATCCGCTGTCTAATGTAATAACACAAACCCAGACACCCCCATACATACACTTAAACTACTTTTGGAGGATACAAGAAGCTTGTTTTTCAAACAATAAGTCGATAAGATTCCACTCTGAGAATCATCAACATCCAGGAACAGCAGCTCAATCCTTTTAATTCAAGTCCCAGATATTTATAGAGCAAGAAAAAGACTCATCACTTAGGTAGAGAGAGCTGCTTTCAGTTACTTTTTCCTTTTTTTCTTAAATCCCTTTTAAATGGAAAGCAGCCAATCTTTGGCTATAGATAAGTAGATAGATGATAGATAGATAGATGACAGATAATTATTTATTTTTGAATTTAATTAAAAATGTAAAAAATTAAAAAGCCAACATGCTTTAAATGCTGTTTTGTTATTGTATATCAGCTAAGAAAAAGCAGAACACAGATCTCTGCAGAATAATGCAGAGAGTGGCTTCAAGCTGTGTGTGAGGTGGAAGTATGTTGTGAGAGTGAGGGTCATGAGAAGAGGAACCACCATAAACTAACTGGCCAGCTAGAGCCTATCTAAGCATGTGTGGAAGGGGAAGGCAGGAACAGAGCAGAAGTAATAGAAGAAAGACAAGAGAAGGAGCTGGAAAGCTGAAAAAGAAAAACAAACACACTATGGAAAACAACATAGTGGTTGCAACGTAGAGAAAAAAGTAAGTCCAAAAATGGTAAAGTGAGGATTATTAACCAAGCACCTCTGACAATAAGAACTTATTGAAAAAGTTGAATTAATAAAATCAAATATTTCTTCAAATCAATAAAAATATGAAACTGACTCTGGTTTCTTGGCAGAAATCAATGTAATTTTAAAAGATTATATCCTTCTTTGGGAACAGTACTTTCCTAGCAATGTTGAGCTATTTTTTAAAAAATTATCATCAATAAAACACAAACTAAAAGTCACATTGACAACGAAACCAGTAAAAAACCTTAGGCTGAAAACCATTCAATATGTCTGTTATAATGATTTACACTATGCTTAAACAATGTTTAGAAAAACAAAATCTAAATAAGGCTGAGATTTTACAAGTAAGTGCCTTCAACAGAACAGGTTATGGAGAAGAAAAACATATGTTCTCAGCTCAAAGAGTTTTTATGTGAATTAAATGTAAACCCAGGAAAAAGATGAGATGTTCTAAGATTTAGTAAAGCCATCTTGGATCCTCTAGCAATAAGTAGACCATCTCAAGGATTACTTCCAAAACTCTGTTCTTTAATGGATATGGAATATTTATTTACTTCAGCTTAACTGTTTTAATAAAAAGTTTTTGTTTGGTTGGTTTTTTTTGGAACCGCTCATGTTGTACTCATAATGTGACTCTGCTATACTATGACATCTGGTGGTCACATATCTAAATTGAACATTCTATATTTTGGAGAAATGAATGTTATTCCACAAACTTAAATAATATAATAGTAAAAGAAGTAATAGAAAATACCATTACCAAAGTCCTAAAAATAAATGTTCACATAATTGATCTCATTAAAAGAAGGTTTTTTTAATGTCCTGTTTTGAAGGGCCCATTTCAGAAGCAGTCTGAAATCTGATACAATGTTATGAAGGACTTCATGTCAGTTAATCAAACCCTCAGAAGATGGTGCCGGCTGAGTCCCTGAGAGTCAGAAAGGAAATTATATACTTGGAATATGTCTATCATATATAACTCATTCTATGTGGCCAATATCAAACCTGCCAGATACACAACAAAAAACTTTAGGCCTATATCCTTGATAAACACATGCAAAAATCGTCAACAAAATACTAGTAAACCAAATCCAGCAGCAATACATCAGAAAGCTAGGCCACCATGATCAAGTAGGTTTTATTGCTGGGATGCAAAGTTGGTTCAACATACACAAATCAATAAATGTGATTCATTGCATAAACAGGACTAGCAACAAAAACCACATGATCATCTCAATACATGCAGAAAAGACTTTTGATGAGACTCAATGTCTTTCATATTTAAAACCATCAACAAACGAGGCATTGGAGGACTGTACCTCAAAATACTAAGAGCCAGTCTATGACAAACCCACAGCCAACATACTGAATAGGCAAAACCTGGAAGCATTCTTCTTGAGAACTGGAACAAGACAAGGAAGGATGCCCATTCTCACCGCTCTATTCAGTATAGTATTAGAAGTCCCAGCCTCAGCAATCAGGCAAGAGGAAGAAACAAAAGGTATCTAAATAGGAAAAGAGGAAGTCAAACTATCTTTGAGTGCAGATGATATTATACTCAAACTATCTTTGAGTGCACCTGAAAAACCCCTTCATCTCTGCTTAACAGCCCTTAGATCCAATAAACAACTTCAGAAAATTTCAGGATACAAAATCAATGTAGAAAAGTCAATAGCATTTTTTTACACAAACAACATTGGAGAGCCAAACCAAGAACATAATCCCATTCCCTATAGCCACAAAAATAATAAAATACCTGAGAATACAGGTAACAAGAAACACAAAAAAATCTTTACGGTGAGAATTATAAACAATCCTCTGATTGTGAAATCAGAGATGACACAAACAAATGGAAAAGCATTCCATGCTCATGGATAGGAAGAATCAATGTTGTTAAAATGCCCATACTGCCCAAAGCCATTTATAGATTCAGTGCTATTCCTATCAAACACCAATGACATTCTTCACAGAATTAGAAAAAAACTATTTAAGAATTTATATGGAACCAAAAAAGAGCCCAAATAACAAAGGCAATCCTAAGGAAAAAGAACAAAGCTGGAGACATCACATTATCCCACTTCAAACTGTACTACAAGGCTACAATAACCAAAACAGCATGGTACCGGTATAACAACAGACACATAGACTAATGGAACAGAATATAGAGAGCCTAGAAATAATGCTGTACACCTGCAACCATCTGATCTTTGAAAAAGCCAACAAAACAAGCAATGGGGAAAGAACTCCCTATTCAATAAATAGGGCTGGGATAACTGGCTAGCCATATACAGAAGACTGAAACAGGACCTCTTCTTTATATCACATACAAATGTCAACTCAAGATAAAGAGTTAAAGGTAAAACCCAAAACTATAAAAACCCAGAAAGACAACATAGGCAATACCATTCTGTAAATAGAAACTGGTAAAGATTTTGTGACAAAAACACTGAAAAACAACTTCAACAAAATTAAAAATTGACAAATGGTACTTTAAAGATATTCTGCACAGCAAAAGAAGCTATCAACAGAGGAAGGAGATTACCTACAGAATGATTGAAAATATTTGCAAACTATGCTTCCAAGAAAGGTATAAAATCCAGAATCTATAAGGTACTCAAATTAACAAGCAAAAAGCAAACAATTCCATTAAAAAGTTGACAAAGGAAATAGGCAGTTTTACAAAAAATACAGACACATGGCCAAAAAGCATATAAAAAAAATACTCAACATCACTGATCATTAGAGAAATGCAAATCAAAATCTCAGTGAAATGCCATATCACACCATTCAGAAGTTCTATTATTAAAAAGTCAAAAATAACAGATGCTAGTGAGATTGTGGATGAAAGGGAACACTTACACACTGCTGGTGAGAATGTAAATTAGTTCAGCCATTGTGGAAAGCAGTTTGGCAATTTCTCAAAGAACTTAAAACAGAACTACATTTGACCCAGCAATTCCATCACCAGGTTTATGCCAAAAGGAATATAAATTTTTCTACCATAAAGACAGATGCATGCATATGTTCATTTACTACTCACAATAGCAAAGACATGGAATTAGTCTAAATGCCCATCAACAGTAGACTGAATAAAGAAAATGTGGTAATATACATTATGATATATTATGCAACCATTAAAAAGAATGAGATCATGTTCTTTGCAGCAATATGGATGGAACTAGAGGCCATTTTCCTAAGGAAACCAATGCAGTAATATAAAATCAAATACTGCATGTTCTAACTTATAAGTGGGAGCTAAACATCAACAGAATATACTTGTGGGTGAAAAGTAGGAGGATGAGAATCAAGAAACCACCTATCAAGTACTATGCTTATCACCTGGGTGATATAGATTACTTCATCTATATGACAAATCCCCATGATACACAATTTACCTATTTAACAAACCTGCACATGTGCTCTTGAACCTAAAGCAAAAGTTTAAAAAGTCAACAAAAATAAATAAGCAAATAAATAAATGCCGGATGTGTGAATGATGAAGAGGCTCAGGGTGGTTAAATAAGTTTCCTAAAGTTATGTATCAATATTTAGCAAATGTCAAGGGTCAGGATTTCAATCCATTCTGTCTTCTCTAAAACTTACATGTTCCCATTGATACTACAGTGGCTAGTAGGCAAGCTTTAAGAGATTTAATAGTTTAACCGACTCTTCATGTGGATGCCCTTTATCATTTAGTTTACTTACTTTGGCATGGAAATCTCTTTCTTGAGCTGCAGGAAGCCCAGCTGCAGGATATATTTTCCACACAGTGCTAGAGTCCTTGGAATACTTTGAGATACATATGTCCTCCTAAACTCCTAAAAAAGAAAAAGAAAAGCTTCAGTAGAAAAATACCTGTATCTCTTTCCCATTCTCCCAGGAGTCATAAAATTTTTATCCATTTCTATTCCCTTGCTGCAAAGCAAATTACCGTATTTAGCTTCCTGATGAGATCTTTTCTAATTATGATTTTGTGCCTTATTGCCTATCACTAATATCTACCAATATTCTATACTGAGAGATTTAATTCACATCCTCACACTTGCTTCTGTATTAATCCACACTTGAGACATGAATTTCAGAGTCAATTTGCTTCAGATGCATTGCAGCCCTTTGGTCTAACTTTAACCCAGCATATGCCAGACCTCTTGATTGTGTCCAGTTTAATCCCTAAATGTTAGAATCTATGTTCAGCCTTCAATCTTCCACCCAGTTCTCTTCTTTTTCTATCCATGTAATGTACCATACACCCATCATGTTCTACCCAGTATTTATGGGTATTAAGGACATATAATTTAAGAAACAAACTTGTATGAATCTCTTCCTTACACAAGTTTTTCAGGGTAATCATGGGCCTAGATTAAAATAATTTTTACCTGCCATGGACTACCTACCTCTACACATGCGAATATGAACTCATGATCAAGCTATTACTACAGCCAGTCCTGACTGATGGGGTGAGGAGACAAAAAGAAAAGCAGCTGGAGCACATTACAAGTTGTTTGCAACAATATATAGGGTCGTCAGGACAAGGTTCTAAAGGGAAAGAAAACATGTAAAGGGAGAAGATAGAGAGTCATTAGAAAAAACAATCTTGACGGTGTTTATACCGAGCCCTTCAAAAGCCTGACAACTGTTGACCACAGTGGGGATTAAACATAAGCTGCACAGCAAAAAGCAATTCTCTGAGCAACTCTCCCTGTAGGATATATTTCTTATTTCTCTACAGAAAAGTGTTCCTTGCTGCCATTTTTCTGTTTTATTAGGTACAACTCATCTCATAACTCTCAAATTAATTTTGAACCATTTATCATGTTTATGTTTCAAAAAGCATTTTTCATTGAAAGCAAATAGAGGATGATAAAAATGGCTGGATTCATTTCAGTCCAAGAGCAAATGGATTCTCATTTATTTTCAGTACTAAATCAAAACATGACTGAGTTTGGTTTCTACTTTTAAAGAAATTATACTGATTTTCACTACACTGCATTTATAAAAGTGCCTATGAAGAGATGGCCAATCCTTAACAAAAACCCAAGCCATGGAAGTTCACTGATTCCTTACCATCTCTCCTAGGTCCTGGGGCAGAAAGTGCCTCTTCTGTGTCACCAGAAGGTACAATTCCCTAAACTCCATGACCACCCATGGGATTATCGGTTTAGTCTGTTGCTGTGGAAATCATATCCTAAGACAAGTCAAGGGCCAAATCATGGGACCAGGATGAGGCAAGAGAGGCACTCACCTCAGGCTCAAAATTTAATGGGCGGGGGGGGGGGGGGGGTAAAAAAATAGGTTTTAAAGTAAAATTTTATTTTAAATTTTTTAAAAAACAATGATCCAAAAACCAAGATTAAAAAAATATAAAATTTTTTAATAAAAAAACAAAATTAACCAAAATTTGCAT
>CAUYQU010042028.1:0-186320 GCA_963574635.1 Cheracebus regulus
ACACACACACACACACACACACACACACACACACACACACACACACACACACACACACACACACACACACACACAACTTTGGGTTATCTTTATTTAGTCTTTCAGTGGCAAGCTTCCCAATCACTTGAAAGCAATCAAAGGGCAATAATTAACATGCATTTACTCTCTTCTAGAACACATCCGCAGCAAGCTGTGACAAAGCTAAGGTAACCATGCATCTGTGTGTTACAGTTTATTCCCTTTTACAGTTTCATGGCATTGTGCCTTGGACATGAGGCCTATCATTAAGGAATGTTTAGCTGGTACCTCTCTTCTTATATTTAAAAGATTTGGAATACCCAGCTTCTTACTTAGAGAGAGACCTAAGATACTCTCTCTCCAGTGGCATTTTTACACACATACACCCACCTACCCAGATAAAACAAAGCTGGGAAGAGTCTGTTGGTCCAAAATGAGAAATTGAGTCCTTGCATGGCTCAGGTGCTTGCTATTATAAACTATGACTAAGAGACATGAATTTCTCTATGATGCAACTCTCAAGAGAGGCAGCATTTTCTCCAGGCCTCTCTCAAACCTGCTCATTCGCCAGTGACTAATGCTCTCTAGAGCAGCCCTGTGCTGCTCAAATTTCATCAGCCAGCTTTGTCCTTGATAGCTCCGCCTAGACCATAAAAGCTCCCAAACCTGTTGAGGACAGCCCCCAAAGATCAGGGCAAAGCTAACCATGCCCCTGCCACTGCTGAAAGCCATCTTTTGAGGTTCCCACTGCATTTTATTATCTCCAGTAATAAGCACTTAGTGGCCATTTTAATGGCCATTTTAAGAAAAAGTTTCTCTGAACAGCAAGCCACAGCAACTACATGAAAAATAAGAGTAAATCAGGCCACCCTGTGACCACCCCTTGTTAGCTTAAGAGTAGAGACAAAATTGACAACGTGTTGGATGAAGCCAAAGTTAACTGGAGTTTTCCATTAACTATTTTCTGCACATTTAAGAGAAAGAGAAATGTCAGGTTCATGATTTACATCAAGGACTTAATTTATAAAACAAATTTTTTAAAAAGCTATAAAACAATGTCTGATTAATAGATGCTTGGTCCAACATCGTATATATTATGTTAATTTATAATTTTGTGCTTAAAGGTTTGCAATATTCTGTTGTTTTTTTGTTTTTGTTTTTTGAGACCGAGTCTTGTTTTGTCACCCAGGCTGGAATGTAGCAGAGCGTGATCTTGGCTCGCTGCAATCTCCGCCTCCTGGGTTTAAGCGATTCTCCTGCCTCAGCCTCCAGAGAAGCTTGGAATACAGGTGCCCGCCACCACACCTGGCTAATTTTTGTATTTTTAGTAGAGATCGGGTTTCACTATGTTGGCCAAGCTGGTCTTGAACTCCTGACCCTGAAGTGATCCACCTGCCTCAGCCTCCCAAAGTGCTGGGATTACAGGCATGAGCCACTGCACCTGGCCAGCTTTGTAATATTCTTAAGGTAAAAAGAAATTTAGGATAAAATTATGTTCAGTAAGTTTAACCTACAACAGAGTAGAAACACTTTAGAAATAATTTTAATAAGAAATAAAACAAAAGTTTTCAGGGTTAACTCTGAATCATTAGAAGAAACTAAATGTATACCACCGTCTAAATCTGGCCATAGCTGAAAAAAGCACATTCTAGACATGGATGATCCGAGACCAAACAATTTCAGAACAAATGTGCCATCACCAGAAAGGTACTTACAGTTATCAGACTGAAAATCTGGGACAAACTGTTCATCATCAGGAACTTGTGCTGGAAAATAGATTTTTATTTTAGATCTTTAAGTTTTATTAAAAAGCACAGTAAAATGTTTTATATGGAAAATAGGACATCCATGAAACTTGCCTTCAGCTAACCAAGCCTCTTGAAGTTGACTGAGATCCTGAAACAACTCTGAAATCAAAAACAGAAGACCCCAGAATGAGGATATTTCTTCTGCTAGGGAGGAGATGGGGAAGAATCTACATGCTACTGTCACTCATAGGCAGGGAAGCCACAACATAGGCAGGGAGAGCTTTACTACCTTCAGAATCGTGAGCCAGATCTGTGTCCAAAAACTTCCTCTTTCTGTCAATCACAGGCCGCCCTCTACATTCCTCATATCGAGATTTCTGAAAGAGGCCAACAGACAGTGAAGACTCAAGTGTAGTAAAGAGGTCCAAAGGGGGTCGACTCACTAAACCAACAGGGGGATGACTCATATTGAAGAGGGAGGACAAAACAAACCAAAAGCCACATAAACTTACCCCTGGGACCATAAAAGGGACTTGCTGATCATAAAACCCATCCATGGCGCTTTCAACGTCTCTAATATCACTTTGAGAGGTTTCAGCATTGAGTAATTTCTGGGGGAAAAGTGATCCTCCTGTAATATGAATTTGGGAGATGTTAACTAAGGCGGGGGAAGAGAAATCAAACAATTTTAGACTGCTTTTCCTTTAGGGCCTGTGCAAAATTATTACCCTTCTGTGAAGTACTTAAAACCTACTCAAGGTGTAAGCTTTATAGACCAATGCTGGGCTTGATTAATGGTATCGGGGTGCATGATGTACTTAGTGCCAGATCCATTTACCTAGTCATCATTTCTTTCTTTTTAAAAATATCATTAAAATATAATTTGCTACTGTCTGTCCTTTACCAAAAAACAAAAACAAAAAAACCTTATTTTCATTATAAAAGGGTGATTTCAAGATTCTCTCACATCCTCCAGGGCATTTGTAGTAGAGTTTTTATAAAAGAGATGATTTAATTTTTGACAGCATAGTGTCAGGAAGCAGAGAAACTGGGTTTAAGTATTCCAAATTATTGGCAATTAAAGATTTGACATACATGGTGTTTCTAAAAGCATTTTGTGGGTCAGTGTTAAAACACTATATATAGTTCCTGGAATAAATTGATCAGAAGTATACTTATCTTCACATATAACTCCTTATTTAAAAGAAGTCTAAATAGATGTGTCATCTGTAATGTCACAAATATCTCTCTGGCTACTTACAGAGATATTTGTGACATCTCCAACTTCTAAAAGAATAAAATGTCTATGACAAGTAATTGATTAAAAAAACTAATTCCATTGCATGTGTTTACAATGCATCCCTACCAAAGGTCTTTTAAAACTCAAGTTTTAAAAGTTTAACCTCCCCCCACCCCAAATGAAATGAAACTCATTTCAGGACTGGTAAGTGTTCAGTCTGGGGGAAAAGGATGGGGTCAGAAGGGAGAAAACTTCTCCTAATGTGGGTGGAATAAAGTAACAATTTTAGGAAGGTATCATCTTCCTAAACACTTTTATTCTCCAAATAACAACACCGCTAAGCCAACAAAATGTGGAAAAACAATCTCGCTCCAGCTTTAAACTGCTTAAAAGGTCAATTTCTTTTGTTTAACATATACACAAATTTTAAATAAGAAACTTGTCCCCCAGTGGGCAATTCCATTCAGTATGTTTTTCACACTGTGTGTAGCATATCAAATTTTTCATAAATGAGCAGGATACAAGGAAACCCTTCACAGCCAGCCTCCTCCTCAGCACTTTGGCCCAAGTAATCAGGTATTTTCAAAGTCAAAGGAAAGAGAGGAGCAAAATAGCACACAGTTCATAACTTCGTAGAAAAACACTTACGCCAGCCTGCCTGCGTGCCCGTCCAAACAGCACAAGAAACATTCAGAATAATCCCTCTCTCAAATATCACCAAACCGTATACAAATCTGAGAAACCTCATCAGTGAGTTGAGGGACATGAAAAAGGGTGCTCTGTCGATTATGAAAATCTGTCAGATCAAATAGTGGCCTTAGACATTTTGTAAACGTCTGTTGGGGGTAAAGGGGGCGATGAGTAGGAGACGAGAGGGGGAGATATTTTTCAGTCTCATGATGAAATACTTCACCCGGAAGAACAAACAAATCTTCTAAAAATTTAAAAGTAGTAAACTGCCATAAACGAACCAAAAGGAGTCATTCCAGGGCTAGAAAAATTGTATTCCAAACATATTTTTTTTAAAGCCTGAAGGAAAGGCTCGAGTTCATCCAGGAGTTTAAACCACTTCCTTTGCCCCCCCCACCACCCGCGCCCCAGGCGCCCCCAGGCAAACTTCAGCCCAGCGCACGGGCGCTATCCAGGCCCCTCCCCTGTGGCGCGCAGCGGGCCCGGTTTTATGAATGGGAGAGCGAGCCGCGGCCGCCACATCAGGTAGAGGCTGTAACTGGATCTCTCGCGCTGGGCCCCATTCACAAAACAAGACACACTTCCACCCAATTCCCAGCCTTCCCCATTCATGAAAACTCCTTCAGCTGCGCCCCCGCCCCCACTTCCAACGCACGCCCAGCCTCCGACGCAGGCCCCTCACCCCAGCGTTTTAGGAAGCCAGCTCAATGCTTCATTCACAAAAAAGGGAAGAAAAAAAAAAAACCCACAGGGAGCAGCGAGCCAACGAAAGAAACCCGCTTCATTCATAAAGTCACCCACATTCATGAAAACGAGGTGCGGCGCCAGGCGCTACCATCCGCTTCCAACCCACCCCCACACCCAACATCTCTCCCAGGCACCCACTTCTCGACCAGGAGTTCGGTTCCCCCCCGAGTTTTCTCCACCCTCTGAAAATGCGGCCAGAACCCTCAACCGCCGCGAGGCTGCAGCTCTTTCGGTGCGCCCCCCTCCACACCCGTGTTACCCCCCACCATCCCCAGGCCGCTGTTCCGGGGCGCCCCGGTTTTTCTCGAGAGTCGCCGCGAGCCCGAAGCCCGAAGCCTGCTGGGGTGGGAGCAGGGCGACTGGGTGTCCACTTTGCACCACCTGAAACTTGCAAGGCCTGCTAAGTTCCCGGTCGACCCCCGCCCCCGCAGGCTGCACTTGCCTGTGTCATTTACCCCCTCCCGGGGCTGGGGGGGGCAGCGCCTCTCAGACGTGCCCCTCAAACTGCTTCCCGCCCCCTCCTCCCAACGGCGGAGCTCCGCCGAGCGTCTCTTCTCGCGAGCCTCCAAGTCCCCTCGGGGCTCTCGGATCTCCAGAGACGGTGAGAGCCTCGCAACTCCGCGATCCCGCAGCCACCCGGGAGCCCCCGCACTCGCGCTCCGGCGCGCCTCCCCCAAGACGGGCGGAAAGCCGCTCGCCCCGCGCTCCGGAACCGTTAGCCGTACCCGCCCGACGCCTCACAGGAACCAAACGGGACCGGGCCGCGGGGGGAGGGGGCGGTCAACTCGAGGGGGCCCACCCCAGGCACTGCACCCCGACTTTGAGGATTCCGAATCAGCCCGCGGACTCTTGCCGGCTGGGCCTTTCGGACCCGTGGCCGGACGCCCCTTCCGATTTCTCCCCTTCCCCCGCAGAGCCCACTCACCTGAGGCGGCCGCTCTCCACCCCTTGCAGCGGCCCCGGCGGCGCAGGCGCGCTCACGCACGCGCGCACCGGGCCTGGGCTCCTGGGCGAAAGGCTGGGCCGAACCGCTCCGAAGACGGTGAACCGCTCGGCGCACCCGCGGCTGGACTCTGCGCCGCAGCTGCCAACCAGGCTGGAGCGCTGGCCCGGCCCCCCGCGGTCCTCTGCTCCGCCCGCCGCCATTGGCCCGCGGCCCTAGCCCAGCCTCGTTCCCATTGGCCCGAGGCCGTTCCCGCGGCTGTCCATCATCTCTTGTTTACCCTGACTGCGGGCAAATCCAGCCCAGCCGCCCCATCAGCTCCGGCCCCCATTGGCCAACGGTGCCTGTCTCTCCACCCCCTCAGGGGTCTGTTTTACATAATTTATGCACCGGGGGCCATTGGCCAATCAGCATAGGCTTGTTTATATAATGAATGTAAGGACGTTTTTCATTCATAAAAAACGCGACCTGAGGGGGAAGCTTAGCTGAGTCAGTGAAGCACTTAAAGGGGCCGAGGCCGGGAGAAGCCGCTGCTACCTCCCTTCTCGCCGCTCTCCCGACGTTTCCCCGAGGCCTGACTCCTTCCCCTTTCCCATTCACCCCCAACTGCTCCACCCAGCGAAGCCCAGACCAGGATTGGGTCGCTTGGCGCCAGACGTTCGCAGCTGCAGCACCAAGCAAAGTTACCATTTTAGAATTCCGGGGAGAGGAATTCGTCCTTCCGCACAGAGACTCGCTGACCGACCTGGGCGTTCAGCCCACGGAAACACGGAGAACGGAAACCGAGCCCTCTAATCTTAGTTACCTTTAAGAGAGGCCTTCATTTTTTAACCGGGTTTCCAGGGGGAAGAATAAGCAGCATCTCCTTTTAAAATCTCAGCTCTCAAACAGATTTCAGTTACCGTTTTATACTGGCAAGGCCGAAGGCCCAACCAAATCCCGGTTTCTCTTTAATCGTACCTCGTCACCTCCGCCAGGGCGGGTTCTGTCGTCGAGGTGAGACGGTTCGGGCTCAAAGAACTCCTCTCCGGGGACAGCCGCAGCCAGTCCACCGACCTGGAAACCTAAACCCCTCCGAAACCAAACCGGCTTGCAGAGTTACGGCGCTTGCCTCCCTCCCCGGGCTGCTTGTTTTCCATTTAAGTGTTGAATGCAAGATGGTGTATTTGCGAATTAGATCCCGTGCAGCTGGGGCCGGGGAGCAGCGGCTCTGCTTGCCAAACGATGGGGCACTAACTGCAATTGCTGAGATTCTTAACAGGGTGTTCCGGGAAACAAATAAACAATCCTCTCCCCTCTCCGCCCCCTCGACCCCCTCCTGTGAAGACCATGGAGCGGTTCTATCTTCTCTCCGGGACGCTGGGGGCCTGTGACGGAGCTCTGTTCTCGTCCTGCTGGAGTGCCCTGCCATTCACGCCGCGTGCCAGCGGTGGGGAGGAAAGATGCCAAGTGTTAGGAGAGAGCCCCTAGCAATGGGGGTCCCAGGGTGGCCAACCCTGGGGCACTTCCTGCGCCCGCCACCCCCACATTGTGGGGAATGCAGTGTGGATTTTTAGGAAAAAAAAATAAGTTAAAGGTTGCCTACCTTATTTCCTATCTGCACTTGTGTCTGCCGTGTACAGCCCTTGAACTGTTGATGTGCACCTAAGCAACCTGTAGTCCCCGTGCTGAGTCCTGGGCTCAGCACTGACAAGGCACACTCAAGCTATTGACTTTGAAAGACTGAAAGGGACAGGGCTTGATGAGTGGAAAGTGCTTTGAACATTGAACAGGCAGTTCCTTGAGATCTACTTTCCTGGTACAACATGTTGCTTCCGACTTCAGTTTTCCCTTAGTGCCTTCTCTCTTTCCTCAGGTGGTACCGTTTGTTTGGTGGCTGGAGATTTTACACTGGCACAGTTGTGCTCCGAGCTTACTGCTGATGTTCCTGAGAGCTCTATCTCCCTAGCTCCATGCAGGGTGCAGGTAAGCTCCCAGATCCTCCTCCTCCCCAACTTCGTCTACCCCCATTCCCACTACCGCTCCTCCTCTGTCCCATCCCATGTCATCCTGCTCTCTAAACTCATTTTTCTAAAAGGGCTTTCTTACTCCCCTACCCTTAAGTCTCTCAGGCCCCCACCCTCCGGAAGGCTTACAGCCCACAGAGCCACATATCCTCACCATATAAACCGTAGCACATCAATCACACTTTATAACTTTGGCTACAGGCAAACAGTGCAGCATGCTTCACAGCAACTTCCTCCACAAGGTTGGACTTGATGCCTGGAGTTTGGCTCTTGTGACCTTTGCCTCAAGCCAAGGCTGTCCATTCCACCTTGGAAAGAGAAGTTGGATATTTCTGGATTGAGTAGTCACAAATAGACGCTCAGTTGGGAGCAGGGGAGGACTGGGTGATAGGTTTTTTTCAAAATAGTTATCTTGAACACGTGATCATACGTAGGGATTTACACCAGAATAGAGTAATTGCTGATTAATTATTTAGATTATTTAGTCATCCAGTAAACATTTTTTTTTTGAGACAGAGTCCCGCTCTGTCACCCAGGCTGCAGAGCAGTGGTGCAATCTTGGCTCACTGCAACCTCCACCTCCCAGGTTCAAGTGATTCTCCTGCCTCAGCCTCCCGAGTAGCGGGGATTATAGGTGCCCGCCACCATGCCCAGCTAATTTTTGTATTTTTTAGTAGAGACAGGTTTCACCGTGTTGGCCAGGCTGGTCTCGAACTCCTGACCTCGTGATCAGCCCGCCTCAGCCACCCAAACTGCAGGGATTACAAATGTGAGCCACCTTGCCCAGCAGTAAACATTTATTTTGTACCAAATATTCAGCCAGACCTTGTGCTAGGCAAAAAAGTTGCAGAGGTGAATAAGACCCAGTTTTTGCCTTGGAGAAGCCCAGTCTGTATAAGTTTAGTAGCTGGGTTTCCTTAGCACTTTATAAATGACTTGTTCATGTCTATACAATTCTTCACAGATTATCTCATTTAATCCTCATAATAATAGTACCAAAGTGGTCAGACTATTTATATCTCCATTCTGTAATACACAGTTGAGAAACTGAGGCACAGAGAGATTAAGTAATTTGCCAGTGGTCACAGAGCTTGAAAGTCGGTTACGCTTTGGGAGACCAAGGCGAGTGGATCAGGAGGTCAAGAGTTTGAGACCAGCCTGGCCAACATGGTGAATCCTGTCTCTACTAAAAACACAAAAATTAGCCAAGCATGGTGGCGGGCGCCTGTAATCCGAGCTACTTGGGAGGCTGAGACAGGAGAATCGCTTGAATCCAGGAGGCAGAGGTTGCAGTGAGCCGAGATCACACCACTGCACTCCAGCCTGGGCGACAGAGCAAGACTGTTTTTTTAAAAAAAAAAGAAAGTAGGTTGCTGAATCTCTATAGGAACCAAGGTGGTCACATGCTAGAGCCCATATATGGGAGACCTAGTATGTGCCTCTCTTGTTCAGCGACCACCAGGATATATCATTTGAACACAGTGGTAAAGGACAGAGCTGGTCAAAGTCAGGGAGGCAGACTGTAGCTCTGAACAGGGTTAGGAAGGACCTTGGGGTATTTGGAGTGGTCCGACAAAGGAAGACTGTATCTGGCCGTGAGTCTCCCATCACAGAAGACATTTATGTGGAAAGATTTAGGGATAGGGTAGAGGAACTAACATATTTTCCAGGATAGATGAATTCTGAGGATTGTTCCATCTCTCAGAGTCTCTGATTCTGGGAATTTGGAGCTTTGTGCTGCAAGGGGGGCGGGGAGTGACAGCTCGGGCACAGCGATCTTGGCTGTGACTTTAAAAGTCAGGGTACAGCCTGTAATGACCTGGGCCAGCTCCTGGGCCCAGGGCCCCTCATCGTTAAATGTTTACTGATGTCTTCTCTCCACTCTCTCTTTTTTTTTTTTTTGAGTTGGGGTCTGACTCTGTTCCCAGACTGGAGTACAGTGACACAATCTCAGCTCACTGCAACCTCCACCTCTCTGGTTCAAGCGATTCTCCAGCCTCAACTTCCTGAGTAGCTGAGATTACAGGCGTGAATTAACTGCTATCATGCCCAGTTAATTTTTTATTTTTAGTAGAGATGAGGTTTCACCATATTGGCCAGGCTGGTCTCAAACTCCTGGCCTCAAGTGATCAGCCCACCTCAGCCTCCCAAAGTGCTGGGATTACAGGTGTGAGCCACTGGGCTCAGCCTCTCTCCACTCTTCTTCCTTATTCTCTTTGCTTCTCTTATGATTTATCTCCCCAGCTCCTCTTCTCTTGTTATCTTTGCCTTTATAAGAGTTAAGGGTAGTATTTAGAGGTTCTTTGTGTAGGCTCGGGCTCAGTGGCTCATGCCTGTAATCCTAGCACTTTTGGAGGATGAGGTGGGTAGATCACCTGAGATCAGGATTTTGAGACCAGCCTGACCAATATGGAGAAACCCTGTCTCTACTAAAAATACAAAAATTAGCTGGGCGTGGTGGCAGGCACCTGTAATCCCCGCTACTTGGGAGGCTGAGGTAGAAGAATCCCTTGAACCGCAGAGGCAGAGGTTGCAGTGAGCTGAGAGCATGCCATTGCACTCCAGCCTGGGCAACAAGAGTGAAACTCTCCATCTCATCTCATCACACACACACGCACACAGTTCTTTGTCTAGTACACTAAGGCTTCCCTCCTAGGAACATAACTTACATGGGAGGTTTTGTCAAACAAGCGTGTTCTAATTATCGTGCCCTCTCCTCCAGGAGAGAAACAGGATTGGAAAGAAAACAAAAAGAGAGACCAGTCTTCTGGAACATTTGTCTAGTGTCAGTCTAGCCTTTGTCCTCTGGCAGTAGCAAAACTCAATCCCAGCAAGATAACTAGACCCTTGTTCTTTAAACTCAATTTGAAGTGAGTCTTGAGGGAAACAGTGTAGAAGAATAGAAAAGAAAGTACCTTGCCCCAAGCCTGAGAAGTGTTACTTTTTAGAAGACTGCTTTTAGAATTTTCCCCTCAAATGCCAAAAGCGAGTTGCTGTATAAGGCAAGCAACCCTGTCTTGAGCTGATCACCAAAATGATGGTGGGAAATATAGAAGCATCATGAATCTGGTTTCTTGTACTGGGAAAATGTCTCCTCTTTCTCTGTTAGAAATGCTGGTGTGAGTGTAGGCCTGCCTAGAAGTTGGGGTGTGGGCTACAATGCTTCTGGGGTCCTTTCCCATTCTTGTATGGGGGGAGGAAGAGATTTGAGGACAGGGTCAAAAAGGTACTGAAATGTCAGCCAGGCACGGTGGCTCATGCCTATAATCCCACCACTTTGGGAGGCCAAGGTGGGAGGATCACCTGAGGTCAGGATTTCAAGACCAGCCTGGTCAGCATGGTGAAACCCCATTTTTACTAAAAATACAAAAATTGGCTGGACATGGTGATGCGTGTCTGTAATCCCAGCTACTCGAGAGACTGAGGCAGGAGAATCACTTGAACTCGGGAGACACAGGTTGCAGTGAGCTGAGATCGTGCCACTGCACTCCAGCCTAGGAGACGGAGTGAGTCTTTGTCTAAAAACAAACAAACAAAAAGAATAAAAGGTACTGAAATGTATTTCTTTAAGGGAGAAATTGAGAATCTTATCTTTTTTTCTAAAATTCAGAAATAAAGGCTCTAAATACTTAAGGGAGAAAATAAAATCTGTTAGTTTCAATGTCTCTTTAAAAAATAGGGGCCATATTGTCTTCAGAGTTCCTTCTAGCCAGGGAATAGTAATAGCTGACATTTACTGAGCACTTAATATGAGCCAGATGCTTTGCTAAATACTCCGCATGCCTTGTCACAGTTAGTCTCAACAGCAGCCCTCTGAGGGAGGTACAATTATCATCACCTCCACTTTTTTTTTTTTTTCAGATGGAGTTTCGCTCTTGTTGCCCAGGCTGGAGTGCAATGGCACGATCTCGGCTCACTACAACCCCGCCTCCCGGTTCAAGCGATTCTCCTGCCTCGGCCTCCTGAGTAGCTGGGACTACAGGCATGTGCCACCACGCCTGGCTAATTTTGTATATTTAGTAGAGACGGGGTTTCTCCATGTTGGTCAGGCTGGTCTCGAACTCCCGACCTCAGCATCACCTCCACTTTTCACAGATGAGAAAGCTTAGGTACAGAAAGATTCGATCAGTTGCTCCAGGCCACATAGCTAGTACACAGTAAGAAAAAGAGTGTGCCCAAACAGCAGAGCCTGCCCTTCCAGGGCCTGCCCAGAAGCCACTCTGCTGTGCTGCCCCTGCCTGCCCTGTGGAAGCTGTGTGCTTAATGACAGCAGCCAGCACTGCAAGAACACGTCCCTGTGCCAGACTCTGTTTAGGGGCTTTGCTTCTGTTAACCCACTGGATCATCCTAATAACCCTGTGAGGCAGATATCATTATTCTCCCCATTTTACAGATGAGGAAAGTGAGGCACAGAGAGGTTAGGTAACTTGCCCAAGGGCACACAGCTAATAAGAGTTGGAGTCCGGCACCAAATGTAGATCCTGAACAGAGTCCTTGCTCTGCTACACTCTGCTCCATTGCCTTAGCTCCTGCAATCTCTCGCTCCGCCCTCCACCTGGCCTTTGGGGCTCTGGCTGCTTGCTTGTCACTCCAATGAGACTTGCTGTGCTTCCTTAGGGACTTGCTTCAGCAACTCCAGCCAGACTTCTGAATTATTGTCCTGGGCCGGCAAAGATTTGTGTTCAGGAAAACCACTTTAGAAAGAGAATGGAAATGTTTACTGAGCATCTCCAGTATGCCAGGCTCTGTGTTAGACACCTGACATACTACAGTGTTTCATTTAATACTCGGAATCTCTCTTAGAGGTGGTAATAATACCCAATTTGCTGATATGAAAACTGAGGTTCAAAGTGGTTTAAAACCATGTCTGAGATTTCTCAGTTAGAAAGGAGCAAATTAGGTTTCTGACAGAATGCAGGTTCTTTACCCTGTGATCCAGCTGGCCTGCGGGACCTTATTTCTCTCCTGCCTCTCAATTCTTATGAAACAGCCACTATCAAGAAAACCTGGGCTGGTCACTGTGGCTCACGCCTGTAATCCCAGGACTTTGGGAGGCTGAGGCGGGCAGATCACCTGAGGTCAGGAGTTTGAGACCAGCCTGGCCAACATGGTGAAACCCCTCGTCTCTACTAAAAATGCAAAAATTATCCGGGCATGATGGCAGTTGCCTGTAATCCCAGCTACTCAGGAGGCTGAGGCAGGAGAATCTCTTGAACCTGGGAGGTGGAGGTTACAGTGAGCTCAGATCACACCATTGCACCCCAGCCTGGCGGACAAGAGCAAGACTGAGTCTTAAAAAAAAAAAAAAGAAAGAAAGAAAAGAGAAAAGAAAAGAAAACCTAGAAGAGCATGTCCTATTTAGATTTCTGATGGCTGACAGATTTATTTCTTAAGCCCACAACATTAAAAAGAAACAACTGGGGCCAAGTGCAGTGGCTTATGCCTGTAATCCCAGCATTTTGGGAGGCTGAGGCAGCCAAATCGCTTGAGGACAGGAGTTTAAGACCAGCCTGGCCAACATGCTGAAACCCCGTCTCTACTAAAAATACAAAAATTTGCCGGGCATGGTGGTGTGCGCCTGTGATTCCAGCTACTCGGGAGGCTGAGGCAGGAGAATCACTTGAACCTGGGAGGCGGAGGTTGCAGTGAGCCGAGATCATGCCACTGCACTCCACCCTGGGTGACAGAGCAAGATTCATCTTTAAAAAAAAAAACGAACTGGGTGGAAATCTCAAGAAACTTCCCATGGCTTCCCCCTTGACTTCAAAACAGTTCAGCTCTGCAGCAGCATCTTCACAACACCCATACGACCCTGCAATCTCTCTCAAGCCCCCTGAGTCCTTTGGTCTGGCCATGCAGGGAAGAGCTGTCTGGTCCTGGAGCCAGTCACATGCCTGCATCCTTCTCTACCTCTGAAAAATTTGAAGGACTGCCTGTCCCCCATGAAGGAGCCTCCGGCTCCTGGACTTCTGGGGGAATCCTGTGTTGGATCTTCAGAGTTTTCCTGCCCCTTTTTCAATGTCAGGTTGTTAATCAGAACATCATGACGCATTCAGCACATGCTTCTCCAGCTTCTCACATCTGTTGTAATTTTCCGCCTTTGATCTCCCATGGGCATGGAAACCAGCAAACCAAGCGTTTGAAATGGGCGTAGACAAAGAGTCCACAGGTTCCGAGTGACAGCTAAGGCGCCCCCTCCAATGAGGAAGTGGAAGAACTTGGATATGTAGACTTGGCAAAATCTATTTTGACCCGCAGAGTCCTCTTTTTGCTTCCTTTCCTGCCCTTGCTGGTGAGTGTAATGTGACCAGGGGTTAACCCATGCTGCGCCTTCCTTGGACTTCGGCTCCTAAAGCGGGAGCAGGCTGACTCAGAACTTGCCCGACTCCAGCTATGAAAGGCCTTGCTTTGGCCTCTCCCACAGCTCTACTGGAAGAGAAGACTAAGGGGCTGGCAGGCCTGGAGCGTGGCTTCTTCATGGGCCCGTTTCAACGTGGCAGCTGGAGAGCGGGTGGTAAGGCGGGTGGTTCTTTCAGCTCTTGGCTTGGTCTGTAGGCGCCCACCTCCGCTGAGGCTCTGCCGGGCCTGTGGAGTGGGCTGTATTTATTTTGAGTTGGACAAAGGGAAGATCAGCCATGGCCAACTGAGAATTGAGCCCCCAGAAGAAATGTCCCATCGGTGGATTTGATCGCTTGGCTTCACATGGGGGGTTCAGCCTGCCCTTTTAGCCTGAGGCATCTTCCCACTCATGGCCATGTCAAACCAAATAACCACAGTGAGTGTTTAAAAAGAAGTATACATCCTCTTCCCTCCTCTCCCCTCCTCTCCCCATCATGTTTCTTGCTAATAGTCTGTCTTGCCTTTCTCTTGGCTCTGGGGCAGCGAAGTCTCAGTTTAAACCAGACCCATCTGAAAAGCTCTTCTCATCCCGCTCTCTCCCTTCTCTGCCTTCTCACCTATCAAGAGGCCAAACTATATGCCTAAAAATATAAAATATGAGAACAGCATCCCATCCCAGGAGAGCCCTGAAGGCGCCCAGGTTCTCTGTCTGTCCCTTCCACCCTAAGGCTCTCCTTGGGAGTGAGACACTGGCACTCATGGAATGCTTAGGGGGCACAGTTTAGCTCCCATCCCCATGCTGACCTGTATTTCTAGGAGGCTGGAAGATCGGCATCTAGTTCTCAAGAGGGATTATTGGCTTGCTGTAAGGGAATGTTCGGGTGTCTCAATTTGGGCCTGTTTTGCATGTTTGTTTACTTTTTAATTGAAGTATAACATACATACAGGAAAATACACAAATCAGGCCGGGCGTGGTGGCTCATGCCTGTAATTCCAGCATTTTGGGAGGCCGAGACGGGTGGATCATGAGGTCAGTAGATTGAGATCATCCTGGCTAACACTGTGAAACCCCATCTCTACTAAAAATACAAAAAATTAGCCAGGTGTGGTGGTGGGCGCCTGTAGTCCCAGCCATTCAGGAGGCTGAGGCAGGAGAATCCCTTGAACCCGGGAGGGGGAGGTTGCAATGAGCCGAGATCACGCAACTGCCTTCCAGCCTGGGTGACTGAGCGGGACTCTTGTCTCAAAAAAAAAAAAAAGAAAAGTAAAATACACAAATCATAAATATATAAGTCAACGAGTTTTCACAAAGTAAGCACCTCTGTGCATTCAATACCAAGATGAAGAAAGAGAACATTCCCACTCCCTTCCTCATCCCACCAAAAGCCACCTTCATAGCCCTTACCAATCACTAAACCCCCCTCCGGTCGAGGGTAGCTACCATCTTGGCTTCTGACATCACCGCTCAGTTTTGCCGTTTTTGTGCTTTATATACATGGAATCATACAGTGCATAATGTGGCATCTGGCTTTTTTCTTCAACATTATGTTTGGGAGATTCATTCATTTTGTAGTATAGTACATAGTTATATTTCATTCATTCTCATTGCTGTATAGTATTCCATTGTATGAGTATATTACAACTCATTTACCCATTTTACTCTTAGTGAACATTTGGGCAGTTTCCAATTCTAGCTTTTTTTTTTTTTTTTTTTTTAGTTTTAGCTATTTTTAATGATGCTGCTATGAACATTGTAGTGAGACTGTAGCACATCTTTTGGTAAACATCAACCTAATTTTAATGGGTTCACTTAAGATGCAGTCACAGGAATTGTTTTAATCTCTTATTTGTTTGAAAAGTGACAGAGACTCACAACAAAAATTTCAACATCACAGAAAAGTGCAGAATGAAAAATCAAAGCCCTTATATAATCTCCTAGCCTGTATCCATTTTCATGCATGATTAACAGTTTCTTGTGTATCATTCTATTTTCTATTTCCTAAACAACTATATCTAAGTATATGTGTTACAGCCTTTTAAAAATATAAATTAAATTTTATTACACTGTATGTCTGCCCTTAAGTCCCTTCCACTCTACCCCGTAACACTATGGAGTCCCAGCAATAAGTGCATGAGCATTGTCGGGCCATGGAAAGTGAATGATACTTCCTTCTATCAGATAAGGCTGGGCAATCACTTTTTTTGTTTTGTTTTGTTTTTGAGATAGAGTCTCACATTGTCACCCAGGCTGGGGTGCAATGGCATGATCTCGGCTCACTGCAACCTCTGTTTCCTGGGTTCAATCAATTCTCCTGCCTTAGCCACCCGAGTAGCTAAGATTACAGGCATTCTCCACCACACCCGGCTAATTTTTGTATTTTTAGTGGAGACAAAGTTTTGCCATGTTGGCCAGGCTAGTCTTGAACTCCTGACCTCAGGTAATCTGCTGGCCTTGGCCTCCCATTGTGCTGGGATTACGGGTGTGAGCCACCGTGCCTGGCCTGGGCAATCACCTTTAATGGGTTCTTGTTAAGGTAAGACACATGGGAGTTTGCACAGCAGTAAATTTCGTTTTCACTTCTAGAAGCATTTGTTGAGTTGCTGGTGTCCTCAGCTTAGGACTTGTCTGAGAAAAGGTCATAGTCTAGTGGGAGGTAGAAGAAGGGCACAGGAACAAATAGCTATTGTACAATGTTTACAGGTGTCGTAATAGAGGTCTGTAAATGGGTTCTGGGAGTACAAATGAAGGAGCAGTGAGTACTTCCTGTGAGAGTCGAAGAAGGCTTTAGAGAGGGTTGACATTTGGGACAGCCTTGAATGATTAATTACTCGACTTTGCAGAGCAGTAGCTTTCCAGGCAGAGGGAACAGCACACACAAACAGATGGGGGCTTGGGAATGGCTGGCCCATCTGGGGACTGTCTGTTCCTCATGTGTATCTGAACCGTAGAATGTGAGGTCAGGGAGGAGAGACAGCTGAGAAGGGGCTAGAATGGATATTCTAGGGACAGGACATCAAGGGTCTTAGATAATCATTAAAGGGGTGACAATTCACATTTTGGAATCATTGAATACAACTCTTAGGCACTTAAAAACAATCAACCAGGCTGGACGTGGTGGCTCACACTTGGAATACCAGCACTCTGGGAGATCAAGGCAGGTGGATGGCTTGAGCCCGGGAGTTCAAGACCAGCCTGGGCAATATGGTGACACCTCGTCTCTACAAAAAAATGCAAAAATTAGCCAGGCATGGTGGTGCGTGCCTGTAGTCCCAGCTACTTAGAGGGGCTGAGGTGGGAGGATTACTTCATCTAAGGAGGTGGTGGTTGCAGTGAGCTGAGACTGCGCCACTGCCCTCCACCGTGTGCAACAGAGCAAGACCCTGACTCAAAAAACAAATACCCAACCAACCAAACAAAAAACAAAACAAAATAAATCAACCAAAAGATAAAGACCTCTTCAAACATCATCTCCTTTGTGACGTCTTCAGTTAAAGCACAGATCACATTATTTGTGCATCTGTATTTCCTGTGACACAAATCTCCTTACAGGAAACCTCTCAGGTTCTTGTCTGAATCCTTCAGTCCCAAACGCAGCACCTGGCACTTAGGAGGTGGTCACCAAAGGATGAATGAAAATATGAATGAGGCCGGGTGCAGTGGCTTACACCTGTAATCCCAGCACTTTGGGAGGCCGAGGTGGGCAGATCACCAGGTCAAGAGATCAAGGTCATCCTGGCCAACATGGTGAAGCCCTGTCTCTACTAAAAATACAAAAATTAGCTGGGCGTGGTGGCATGTGCCTGTAGTCCCAGCTACTCAGGAGCCTGAGGCAGGAGAATCTCTTGAACCCGGGAGGTGGAGGTTGCAGTGAGCCAAGATCCTGCCACTGCATTCTATCCTGGCGACAGAATGAGATTCCATCTCAAAAAGAAAAGAAAAGAAAAAATGTGAATGAACAGTGATTTCTACTGCACAGCAAAACACTGTGCCTGAGAAGGGGTGGCTGGGTTACCTTCTCTTTGTGGACTGAGTTTTACACGTATGTGCGCAGCTTCTGCCTTGCTCACGTGGCGGGTGAGGAATGAGGAACTGGTAACCTGGCCTCTGCAATAGCTCAGTGTGCTGAGGGATCCACTGCATTTCCTGAGCAGCAGGGCCTGGACCCTGGGACACTGAATTTCATTTTGGTCAGATTTGGAATGGGATGAAGCTCAGTGGGACCCTAGAGCCTCGTCTTAGCATTTAGCAACCCAGAAGGCATTCACACTGCACCCAGATTCCCAAGTCTCCCATTTGCATGTCTGAATCGAAGCCTTGTTCAGGAGGAGGACTCCTGCGTCCTCGTTGACTCATTCTACCTAGGTCTCTTGCCCTCCGCAACAGGTGCCCCTTTGTCCATTGGGGCTGGGGAGCAGTGATCAGGTGGGAAGAACCACTTTCCACTTCTCCTCTGGTCTGGGAAAATTGGGAGGCTCCAGTGTTCCCCCCAAAAATAGAGGTTCTCGCTCATCCCTGGCGTTCCTGGTCCTCACCATGGTTGCCAGTTTCCCTGGGATAGACCCCTATGCATCTGGAGGGTCTTTAGGCAGCCAAAAAAAACACCAACATTCCAGGACTCTCCTTTCTGCTTGACCATCAAGGAATTTTCTTCAAGTAGCATCCTGGTTGGGAGACCTTTGCATACCCTTGACTTGAACTGCCTTTGAAATCTTTCCTCACGCTTACTCCTTGCTCCATAACCTAATTGCTTGGTATATTTATCTGGGTTTCATCTAGATCTTCCCACCTAGGAATGTTCATCTTGAACCTGTGAGCTGAGCTTAGGGCCTGCTCCAACAGGGTCTGTCTCCGTCACAGGGGACTATGCCAGCTAAATATGGACTTCCTCTTCCTCCCTATTCGTTAAACTGCTTTTTATGACAAGATGCAATTTTTCATTACAGGATCCATGTTTCACCCATTCCAACCCACACATTCCTGACTAGAATGCGAGTAGCATTCATTTACAACTATGTGTACACCTTGTAAATGTAAATGGTAACGAGGTAATCCACATGGTAATATGGTAATAGCTCTATAGACTCATGTCTGGAAGAAGCTCTTTATCCAAACATCTTCAGTGGCTCAAACCACCTCCCCCTGCCTCCCAGATGTACTGTTTTCTCTCAAAGCTACTAAATTATGCCTGTGCTTCCTTGTGGGTATGGTGAAAAGAGCATGAGCTTGGAGCCAAAGCCCCATAGCCTATCTCAACTCTATCATCACTGACTAGGGGACTATTAGTTCAGGCTATTTTCTTTCTCTGCACATCAGTCTCCTTTCTGAAAAATGGAAATAATAACTCCTGTGTTATAGGGCTGTTTCAATGAGATGGTGTGTGTGAGGATGTCCAGTGCCAGGTAGATAGGCAGTGGAAATGAGTTTCCATCTTGTGAAGTGGATGAATCTGGGCAAATAATTTCATCTCTCTGAGCCTCAGTTTTATCATTTGTAAAACACGGATAATGATGCCAACCAAGTAGAATATTTGAAAAGCATCTAGCAGAGTATCTGGAAGACAGTAGAAATGTAATACATTGTGCTCTCTCCCAACTTTTCTGTATGAATCTTGTCGCTACGAGCTCATCTTTCATGACCACCATTGACCTTTTCAGTAAGATTCACAATCCTATTCTCTGGTATAAATTAAACAGTTTTCACATCTTTCCTCTCAATGTGATGTTTTTTCCTTTGTAGATTTCATTTAGTGTTTTCTTCTTTACTACTTTTCTCGACCTCTAGTGTTTCTCTCTTCCTCACTGATTTCTGAAGAAACGAAAGGAATTCTATTGGATCTGAGGACAGAGGTTCAGAAAGCCTTCATGGAGGATGGGACCTTGCAGAATGCCTATGTTTGGCAGAAACAGGGTCAAGAAGATGATAGGAAGAATGTATGATGAAGGCATAAATGTGTATGAGTCTGATATGCTGGAAGAAGAATGTGTCTGAGGCAGTACTTTTGAAAGTCACTGAGATGTCCTGGCTCTCAGCAACCACAGTTTTCTTAGTAGAACATTATGACTTTTTTTTTTTTTAAAGACTATGACAAAAGCATGTGGTATGTAATTCTATCGTATGAACCAGAACAATTTTATTAGTAGAAAATGGGAATTTATTTTATGTGTGCATATAAAGTCACAACCGTGAGCACGTGTCTATGAAATAAACAAGCTGTTGAAGGACACGTGATGGGCTGCTCCTGAGGCTTTTCCATGATTATTCACACGGGACTTGTTCCTTCGCCTTGCCATCTGTGGGCTCTCACTAGAGATAGGCAGAGCTTCGAGTGCCAAAGGTTTAACAAAAATCGATGGGAAAACTTAACATTGAGAAAATTGTATCTTTGAACATAATTTGGACAAGGTTCCACTATTCTATTTTAGTGAAGGAACATTTCTTTCCAACTTCGGAGTGCCACTGAACTGCAGTCTGCAGGGAGAGCTGGGTTGGGTGCTGGGGGTGGGGTGGGAGTAGATGGGATGGGGTAGGGGGGTAGTCTGGCAGAGGAAGGTGAGTTTGGAGGGAGTTGGGTAGGGGGTGTATATTGGGGATCTGAGGAATTTGGGTCTGATTCTTCAAGCCATGGTAAGTTCTAGAGCAGAGGAGTGACAAATGGAAGGGGGAAATTTGGGAATGACAAACCTGATGAGGATGAAGGATGGTTTGCAGTGCATCAGAGCAGACAGGTGAGAGAGAGAGCACAGACCTGGCTGGAGAGATGGGGGATCAGGAAAAGCTTTCTTCAGATGCCTTCTTGCCCCAGCTCAGAATTGCCCCAGCTCAGAACACCCCAAAGCTCAGAGGAACAGGCTTGGGTTCACAAGGAAGAACAGGGAAGGCTGTCTGGGCTATCAACACAGTCTGAGTGTCTACGAATCAACCCAGCAGGTCCTGCTGCTGCTGCTTTCTACCTCTGCTAGCTTGGATCCCGTAGGAAGAACAGAGTTTTACATTCCTTCAGGGAGTAATTGACTAAGGTCCACACCAGGTGTGAGTGGTGGGGTGGGGGTGGGGAGCCTCACATTTGCTCCTCCCCTGACTTCTCCACCCTCCCACCCCCGAGGAACACCAGGGATTTGTTTATCAGGGCTGATCTTGAATGGTAGAGATAGATTCAAGCCATTTTGAGCTCGGGTCCATGGTAAACAAGGAGCAGAATCCTGCAGGCTGTTAGGTTTGTTGTTTTAAAAGACTTGGTACATTATTTGTAAGGGAGTATGATGGGAAGTAAAATAATTCTTTCAACTGGCAGGCATGCCTATCTGTCATACTTTTAAAAAATTAAACTTATGCAGCCTAATTCCAATCAGAGAGGTTTCAGATATTTAATAATCTCACTTTTTACCGTTTCTCCAAAAGCATTTGTTTTTGTTAATTTTTAAAATCACTCTTCTCAATTCACCCACATTGGGAGTTATAAAAACACTTTAAATTGTAAAATCATTCTATATCCATTGTATACAATTAGGGAAATATAAAAAATAATTAAAAATGAACTAAATATCCATCATTCTAGAAATGAACACTGTTAACATTTAAACATATTTCCTCCCTGTCTTTTTTTCCTTGCTGTTTTACATAATGGAGATTTTAAAAGATAAATAACTTTGTATTTTTTCCTAGTATTATATCATAGGAGTGGCTCAAGGTTATCAAATATTCTTCAAAAACTCAATTTTAAAGATTTGCTTAATATGCCTTCTTATGGCTGTAAGATGATTCGCTTGTTTTCCTAATGTTGAGTATTAGGCTGTTTCCAATTATTTGAGGTTAAAAAACACCACTACCTCGAATATCTGTGTGTGTGTGTGTGTGTGTGTGTATTTTAGTATAGATATGACTGCAGGAGGCCTGGCTAACTCCTGTTGCCTATTTCAGATGGGGATAGGACTGCCCCCTTGCTATTATGAATGACAGCTGTCAGCCAAAGGGAGGGCTGCATTAGAGACTGTCAATCTGGCTCCTGGGAGAGGGGATAACACTCAGCACAGGAATGTTGTAAACACATTAGAGAGGTCTTGCAATTCCACTTTGAAATGGAGGAACCTAAAAGACATCCATTTTCAGCTGGGGTCAGGTTTGTTCAGGGTGGTGTGGCCATAGACAGCAATCCATTTTCAAAGGAAACGGAGGTTTTCAAAAAGCCCTTTGAATGGACTGGGGTAGTATTGTGTGATTTTTAAATTAAATTACACATGTTAAAAAATGGGGCATTTAGGCCGGGTGCAGTGGCTCAGGCCTGTAATCCCAGCACTTTGGGAGGCTGAGGCGGGTGGATCATGAGGTCAGGAGTTCAAGACCAGCCTGACCAACATGGTGAAACCCGTCTCTGCTAAAAATACAAAAATTAGCTGGGTGTGGTGGTGGGCACCTGTAATCCCAGCTACTCTGGAGGCTGAGGCAGGAGAATTGCTTGAACCTGGGAGGCGGAGGTTGCAGTGAGCCAAGATTGCACCATTGCACTTTAGCCTGGGCGGGAGAGTGAGACTCCTCAAAAAACAAAAAGGGGGGTGGAAATCTAGTGAAGTAGAGAATAGCAGTTACTTTGAACGATAAACTAGCAGGAATATTATTTGTGAAGTTCCAGGCAGGCTGACTTCCTTGGTGAAGCCATTCACCAGGATAACAAGACAAATATTGGAGTCAGCAAAGCAGAATTCTGACCCTAGCTGGGCCATATTGCGTAAGTTGCTTGGTCTCTCTGAGCCTCAGATTCCCCACTAACAAAATGAAGTGGATGATGAAACTAATATTTCTCACCTGCAGTTTGTTGTTGAGAGGATTTAAAATACCAAGGAAGGATCAGTAAATGGCAGCTAAGACTGTGCCCTAAGAGATGGCTGACTCTTGTTCTTAACCCAGAATTCAAAATAGGCGTGCCTGACCTCAGGACAGCACAACACAGAAGACTCGCACTTACAGAACATGGCTGTAAAGGGGGAGTCCTGGCTTGTATTTTCAGAATCCCCTGTGGGGATCTTAAACCTTCTCTCTTCAGGCATTTAATAAATGGTTTCATTTGCGCACTGATTAGTTCAACACTATTTTTTCTTTTTCTTTTTTCTTTTTTTTTGCCCCAGCCGGTGAAAAGGGACGGGGTTGGGCTAAGGGAACGTTGAAACATTGCATTCCTCTGTCAGAAGCTTAAAAACCCTGCAATCAAACCCGAGGCCCTATTCGGAAACAAGTGTATCCAATGACAGCTTATTATGGAAGGTTCTGAACTTCTAAGAATTCCTTCGTAGGAAACAAACAAAATACAAAGATATCCTCCTAATTTTTTGCGACTCGGAATTTTGTTTTTCTTCCTCATGTCTCCCGGACATTCTGCATGTTTGTTAAAATGTAGGCACACAGGATCCCTGGCGTGTGATATTTGGGTGGGCAGAAGGCTAGTTCAGCCGGTCAGCGAGGCAGACAAGATGTGGCTTAACACACACGTTGCTGGAAGCTGAGACTTCTTCCTCATTAGTTCAACATGGGCATGAAGTAAAGATTTCTGGCATGTGTGTCTGTGATCACCTATCATGTCTGGGGTCCTGACGGGCCCCCAAGCGAGTTTGATTTACATTATCTTCAAGCGGGAAACGTGTCATCCAGTTTTCATTCGCCCTTCTCTCTGGGCAGGAAAGAGCTCCGTTTTTCCTGCTCCAGAGAAGACGTTTTATTTTTGCAGTTCTTTGAAGTGTGTGTGTGTGTGTGTGTGGTGGGGTGAGTGTGTATATGGGAGATCTGAGCACCAGGCTGAAGGCAGCTCTGTGTATCTTTGCAACAGATTAGAACATATTCACATTTTATTTGCTCACAGAACAAATATTTCCCTTGGAATGAGACCGAGGCAGTGGAGCAGGACTAGGCAGGACCAGACACCAAAGAACGGCCCCCAGGCCCCACGCCGGGCCTGGCCAACGCCTGCACAATCGGTTCCAGAAGACTGCTTCCCCCCACTAGCTTCATTGAGGCACTATAGACACATACGGCTGATTAGCTGAGTCATTTATCAATTCAGGAATATTTGTCGAGCCCCAACATGTACCAAACACTGTGCTAGTTACAGAAATAAAGAGAGAAACACATTTTGTCCTCAAGCGGCTCCTAATCAAGTAGGAGAGAGAAGCCGTATCTGTGTACTCATGAATCACATCAAGATGACAAAGATGAGGCTTCAGAACCCAGCAAAGCGTTTGAGGTAGGTCATCATTCTGTCTGTGTGTTGCGGGGTGTGTGGGCAGGGGTGAGGTGTGTGGGGTGGTGTGAATGTGGTGTGTATGCACCTCAGTGTGTGTGGGAGTGTGTGTGGTGTGGGGAGTGTGTTTGTGTATGGGAGTGTGTATGTAGTGACAGTGGTGAATATGTGCGTGGGTATGGTAGTGATGGGGGTAGGTGGTGTTTAGTGTGTATGTTGTGTGAGAAGTGTGTGTGGGTATAGGGGTGTGTATGTGTAGTAAGTGGTGGTGGTGACTATGTGTATGTGGTGTGGGGAGTGTGTGATGGGGAGGTGTGTGTATGGGAGTGTGTGTGTACTGAGTGGTGGTGAATGTGTGTAGTGGTGATGGTGTTTGGTGGGGTGTGTGTGTGTGGTGGGGAGTGTGTGTATGAGAGTGTGTGTGAGGTGGGGAGAGTGTGTAAGGGAGTGTGTGTGTGAATGGTGGTGGTAAATGTATTTGTGTAGTGGTCATGGTGATGTTGGTGTGGTGTGGGGTGTATGTGTGTGATGGGGAGTGTGTGTGGTGAGTGGTGGTGGTGAATGTGTGTAGTAGTGATGGTGTTCGTGTGGTGTGTGTGTGATGGGGAGTGTGTGTATGGGAGTGTGTGTGGTGAGTGATTTTGGTGAATGTGTGTAATGGTGGTGGTGTTTGTGTGGTGTGTGTGTGTGTGTGGTGGGGAGTGTGTATGGGAGTGTGTGTAGTGAGTGGTGGTGGCAAATGTGGGTAGTGGTGAAGGTGGTGTTTGTGTGGTGTGTGTGTATGTGTGATGGGGAGAGTGTGTATGTGAGTGTGTAGTGAGTGGTGGTGGCAAATGTGAGTAGTGGTGAAGGTGGTGTTTGTGTGGTGTGGTGTGTGTGTGTATGTGTGATGGGGAGAGTGTGTATGTGAGTGTGTAGTGAGTGGTGGTGGCGAATGTGGGTAGTGGTGAAGGTGGTGTTTGTGTGGTGTGGTGTGTGTGTGTGTATGTGTGATGGGGAGAGCGTGTATGTGAGTGTGTAGTGAGTGGTGGTGGCAAATGTGAGTAGTGGTGAAGGTGGTGTTTGGTGTGGTGTGTGTATGTGTGATGGGGAGAGTGTGTATGTGTGTGTGTAGTGAGTGGTGGTGGCGAATGTGAGTAGTGGTGAAGGTGGTGTTTGTGTGGTGTGGTGTGTGTGTGTATGTGTGATGGGGAGAGTGTGTATGTGAGTGTGTAGTGAGTGGTGGTGGCAAATGTGAGTAGTGGTGAAGGTGGTGTTTGTGTGGTGTGGTGTGTGTGTGTGTGATGGGGAGAGTGTGTATGTGTGTGTGTAGTGAGTGGTGGTGGCAAATGTGGGTAGTGGTGAAGGTGGTGTTTGTGTGGTGTGGTGTGTGTGTGTATGTGTGATGTGGAAAGTGTATATGTGTGTGTGTAGTGAGTGGTGGTGGTGAATGTGTGTGTAGTGATGGTGGTGGTGTGGAGTGTGCGTGTGATGGGGAGTGTGGGTGTGTAGTCAGTGGTGGTGGTGAATGTGTGTGTGTAGTGGTGATGGTAAGGTGTGGGGGGGTGTGTGATGGGGAGTGTGTGTGTGTGTGGTGAGTGGTGGTGAATTTGTGTCTGGTAGTGATGGGGGAGGGTGGTGTGTGTGCACATGTGGATGTTGGTTTAGACAGAGGCAGAAATGAGGCGGCAGATGTTCCTGGTGGTGACCCGGAGGAGGGGTGGTCACAGGGCGCGAGGAGGGCGGCAGGCAGAGGGCTGAGCCAGTGGAGGCTTGGAGGTGAGGCAACTCCAGAGGGGATGTGCGGGGGAGTGCGTGGTGGGAGGTGAGCTAGGAAGGCGTTTCAATGTTGACACCTAATCAAGACAATGACAGTTCTGCAGCTGGTCCTCTCCCTAAGCTCGCGTGAGGATTTTGGGTCAGAAGCGCCGTGTTCTTCTCCATCGGCCAAAGCACTCCAGTCTGGGAAGGACCTCGCGGCTGAATCTGAGCATTTATTGGGCTCCTGCACCAGGAAGAGATCTGAGAGTTTCCAGCCTCCTGACTTCGCAGAATAGCAAAGGCGGGTTCTACTGGACTTGGGGCAGAGGAGGTTTAAATGTGAGAATCCCTGAGGCAAATGATAGAAGAAAGGGGAGTGCAGCAAGGCAGGGGTCTCCAGCTGGCTCACAGTGCATGGCTGCCTGGCTAGATCTGAGCGTGTGCAGCTGTTTAAAGATCGAATAAGGGACTGAGCGTGGTGGCTCTCGCCCGTAATCCTGGCACTTTGGGAGGCCAAGGCAGGAGGATCACCTGAGGTCAGGAGTTCGAGACCAGCCTAATGTGGTAAAACCCTGTCTCCTAAAAATACAAAAATTAGCTGGCATGATGTCGGGCACCTGTAATCCCAGCTACTTGGGAGGCTGAGGCAGGAGAATCGCTTGAACCTGGGAGAGCTGAGATCGTACCATTGCACTCCAGCCTGGGCAATAAGAGTGAAACTCCATCTTAAAAAAAGAAAACAACAATCAACAAAACGAATAAGGAGCCAGAGGGCAGGAGTTGGCTTTCTTCCTCAAATTTTGGTTGCTTTTTATTATTTTCCCCTTTCTGGATAGGGTCAAAGCTGCCTCATGATGAAGTCCTGGCCAGATAAGAATGATTTATTTCCATTTTACTAGACAGGGACTGGAAACACAAAGTCTAAAGTTTGCAAGATATTGATCATATTGTCTCAGGTCATGTTTGCGCTTACCTGTTTCTGGTATCATCCCCATTTTACAAATGGGGAAATTAGGGCTAAGAGCGGTAATGTCACTAGCATAAAACCACTCAGTCTCTGCAGTGATCCTCATCACCGATCGTCTAACTGAAATTTCAACTCAAGTCTGTTTGGCACCAAACACCACGTGTTTGTCGTAATGCTTCCTGAAGTTTACGAGGCAGCATGGTTTGGCTAAATGCTAGTGGGTTTTATCATTACATAGGCGTGGGTTTAAACCCAAGTTCTCCCTAGTGCTGGTTAGGTATGTGACCTTGTATTCTTTCCTTCCTTGCTCCCTCGTCAAGTGTTAACTGAAGACCTATTACATCCGTGTCAAGTTCTCTGCTGGGGTCTGGGAACATACCAGCTAACGTCATAGTCCTTGCCCACCCAGGGCTTCCAGTCGGATGAATAATGCAGACTGAAATCGACAAGTATAATGTCGTTTGGGAAGTGCTTTGATGGGAAGCCTCAGGTGCTCTGGGATCACCTCTGGGTGATCTCTGTCCAATACAATAGCTACTAAGCACAGCCTGATGCCATCAGTGTAAAATACATGCAGGATTTTGAAGGCCTAGTACAAAAAAAAATAATGTTAAGCACCTCGTTAATAATGTCTTATATTGATTACATGTTGAAATGATTATTTCTGGGATAGATGGAGTTTAAAACTACTTTCTTCAAATTAATTTCACCTGTTTCTTTTTATTTTTTATAGGTGGCTGTTAGAAAATTTAAAGTTATGCTGGGCATGGTGGCTTACACCTATAATCCCAGCACTTTGGGAGGCTGAGGTGGGCAGATCATTTGAAATCTGGAGTTTGAGACCAGCCTGACCAACATGGTGAAACCCCCCGTCTTTATTAAAAATACAAAAAAATTAGCCAGGCGTGGTGGCACATGTTTGTAGTCCCAGATACTTGGGGGGCTGAGACAGGAGAATCGCTTGAACCCAGGAGGTGGAGGTTGCAGTGAGCTGAGATTGTACCACTGCCCTCCAACCTGGGCGACAGAGTGAGACTCCATCTCAAAAAAAGAAAAAACAAAATTTAAACTTACATATGTGGCTCACCTTATGTTTCTAATGGACAGCAGTGCTGTGGAAGAATAAAAGCATGGGACAACAGTGCCTATCTTAATGCAACAATCAGAGGACATTTATCCGGTGACCTCCCCGGGAAGGCACACAAGAGAGACTTAACAAGTAGGAGCTTCTCCCCTCCACACATGGTTTAAGAAGCTGTTGTTTATTGCGGGACCCTCAGTCCTCTGGTACTGTGGAGAAGGTATCAAGTGACATGCTGCAGAGCTTGTTCAGTCCCCTTGAGGATTCCTTTGGGTCCTCTATCTCGAGAAGTAGCTGTTGTAACCCACTCCCCCATGGCCCCCGAAACACCCATGGCTGAGAGGCAGATGATATCAATGTTGCTTGTTGCCATGGCCCCTAGGAATCTTTACTTTTCTTTATTTTAGCAGAAGGAAGTCTTCTTACATGTTTGAGGAGAGTCTGATTTTCAATATCTTCATTGGATTAAAAAAGACAAAGCACATTGGGTTAATGATAGGGCCTTTTCTTTTCTTTTCTTTTCTTTTTTTTTTTTGAGATGGAGTCTCGCTGTGTCGCCAGGCTGGAGTGCAGTGGCTCGATCTTGGCTCATTGCAACCTCCGCCTCCTGGGTTCAAGCGATTCTCCTGCTCCCTCCTCCTGAGTAGCTGAGATTACAGGCGTGCACCACCATGTCCAGCTGATTTTTGTATTTTTAGTAGAGATAGGGTTTCATCATATTGGCCAGGATGGTCTCTGTCTCTTGACTTCATGATCCGCCCGCCTCAGCCTCCCAAAGTGCTGGGATTACGGGCGTGAGCCGCTATGCCCAGCCCATGGTAAGGTCTTTTCTGCCCGTTAGAGTCATAGAACTGGGAAAGGTCTTGGGAATTGACTAGCCCCACTTCTGAGCCTCCTCCTCAGAAAGTGAAGCTTAGAGAGGCCAAGGGGCTTGCCTAGGGTAACAGAGCCAACCAAGGTAGTCAGCGGCTGGACCCAAGTCTTCCCATCCCTTGTTCCACATGCAGCCACCATTCGGCACAGCCGTTCTTTTCCAATATGCTCCCTTTCCTGCTCCTCCCTCCCAAAGTCTCCTCCTCTTTTGTGCCTCATCCCTCTTCTGCTGCCTTCTCTCTCTCTGACCCCGTGTCTTTCCTTTAATACAACAGCCAACAGAAACGGGTGTCAAAAAGGGATAGGCAGGTTAAAGGATAGGGAGAAATTAACAAGACAAAATGGAACAGAAAAAAATCCCTGATTTTGAATAGACACGAACAAATGAAGCCAGAGAGACCTTCGGTGGCCTTAATAGTGGTTCAGGGCCAGGCGTGTAATCCCAGAACTTTGGGAGGCCACGGCGGGTGGATCACCTGAGGTCAGGAGTTCAAGACCATTCTGGCCAACATGATGAAACCCCATCTTTACTAAAAATACAAAAAATTAGCCGGGCATGGTGGTGCATGCCTATAATCCCAGCTACTCAGGAGGCTGAGGCAGGAGAATCACTTGAACCCGGGAGGTGGAAGTTGCAGTGAGCTGAGATCACATCATTGCACTACAGCCTGGGCAACAGAAGCAAATGTCTCAATAAATAAATAAATAAATAAATAAATAAACAAATAAAAGTGGTTCAGGTGAAAAGGCAGCCTGGATGTGTTTGGAGGAGCATGGATTTGGAATCACAGGCTCAGGGCTTCAGGGCTGGCCAGGAGGCCTTGGAAAGCCATCGTTTCCTCCTCTGTAGTCACCCTCACTGGGCTGTCAGGAGGGGAGAGTAACAGCACGTTTCCAAAAGGGTTTTGTCGTCTCTGAGACATCATCATCTCAGTGGTGGCTATTATCATTAATTCGAGGCTAGGAAATTTTGTTGGCCGTCAGAGCAGGATGCAATAGCAGGGTGATATGGTTGCCAAAGAAAGCTAATGTGCTATCGAGAACAAGGGATGTGACTCTGCACTTGACCATCCGTTTCTGGGGCACTATGCTGTGCTCAGTTCCGGGAATCGCCTTTTAAAAGGGACTTTGGCAAACTTGTTGTTCCAGAGAAAAATAGCAAGAATAGCCTAGGGTTTGAGAGTTATGACGTGTAAGGCATGATTTAAGGATTTGGAGGATGTTTAGTCTGGAGGAAAAAGATTGGCTAGAACGAGGTAGCTCTTTCCAAATATCTGCAAGTTGTCCCACAGAAGAGAGGCAAGATTCATTCTGTGTTGCTAGTAGCCAAGCCGGGACCCAATGATAGGAGTTCATAGGAGGCAGATTTGGGTGCAATCAGAGCCTATCTAAAACTCAGAAAGCTATTCCCATATGGACTTCGGGAGAAAGTAGTGAGCTGTCCATAAATGGAAGTCTGCAAGCAAAGGGTTCGGGGGGTGTTTGTTTATGGAGACAGGGTGCTCCGAAGAGAAGTCCTGCTCTGGCTGAGAGGTTGAACCAAGTGTTCTCTGTGGTCCTTCCAATTCTGAGACCATGATTACCTCCTTCTGCGCTCTCTGATCTTTCTTTCTGATCTGTTTCCCTCACCATTTTTGATGTCTTCGTTGACTTTCTGCTCCTTCTGAGAATGCTTCAGGGTTTTAGATTCAGAAATCTTTCTGCAATCATTGATAGTCCATCGTGATGGAAAGTAGGAAGGAAGAACATTTAAAAACAAAGGCAGTGTTGTTACTTTGTTGGGCACACAGTAGCCTGTTAAGTGGGGGAAGAAGCAGGAACATGGTCATGTGTGTTACAGAGTCTTGTAAACACTACAGCAAATGAATAGGCATCCTTTATTCTTAGCTATTGTTCGAAATGCAAACACAACTGCTGAAGGCCTTTGTTCTTGAATGGACCAGCATTTTCCTTGTTTATACAATTCTTTTGTTAACTACAGACATTCAAGAAAAATTCTCACTATAAGAATTCTAGATCATAAACTGCTTTCCAGACTCATAATTTAAATGCTTTGCTGATTTGGTTATATCAAATTCTGTACGGGAGGTGTTTTCATGATTTCTTGACTTCAGAAAAGCTATTTTCTTGAGAAAAATATTTTTCACGCATAGTTAGTGTTGCAGCTGGAGAGGAAGAGGCTAGCTGAATCTCTGCAGTTGAGTGGGCAGCTGAGCTATTTCCAGTATTTTGCTCTGGCCCCAAGTAGCAATTACGCATCTGTCTCACAGTGCTCCACCTCAGACGTGCCAACCATCATTTCAGAAAACTCCACCTAGACTCTAAGGCACAAAATAGAACCCAGCAGATCTAGGTGGAAGGAGGAGGGAATGGGTAGGAATGAGTAACATTTTGGTCAGCTTCCCTGAGGTCAGAGCCCTTGCGCAGCGCCGAGAATGACAGCAGAGACGTGGAGGAAACCGTGGATCAGGGCGTGAGTGCCAGTGCTGGGGAGCCTTGTTGGTCCACTGTGGCAGGAAGAGCCTGGAGAGACAGCAGTAATGGCTCTTCAGATCCGGGGGACTGGCCAGTTGGGCCAGGCTGGGCAGGGCAGTGGGGGCTGAAAAGGAAGCAGCAATCTGTAGGAGCTGCAGCGTCCATGGTCATCCTCTGAGACTGCTGCCCTATTGCAGACGCAGTCTCTGAGGCTGCTCTGTTAAACCCACATCCTCCTGCCTAGCTTCACCTCGGTGTGCCCTTGAACCCTGGGTTCAGGACAGGCTCAGCCTCGAGACTAGCAGATGGATTTGCTCTTGGATCTAAATTCTGGAGAGAGGGACCAGCCAACTCTGATTGAAGCCTGCAGCCTTAATCCCCACTCATTCTTTTCTTTTTTTTTTTTTTGAGACAGAGTCTTGCTCTGTCGCCCAGGCTGGAGTGCCATGGTGCGATCTCAGCTCACTGCAACCTCTGCCTCCCGGGTTCAAGTGATTCTCCTGCCTCAGCCTCCTGAGTAGCTGGGATTACAGGCGCACACCACCATGCTCGGCTGATTTTTGTATTTTTAGTAGAGACTGGGTTTCACCATATTGGCCAGGCTGGTCTCAAACTCCTGACCTCATGATCTGCCTGCCTTGGCCTCCTAAAGTGCTGGGATTACAGGCTTGAGCCACCACACCTGGTGACAGCCCCAGCTTTTAAAATATCAGATTTCAGAGGCCCATTCTCAGAAATCATGATGAAGGAGGCTTGAGTGGGCCCTGGGAATCTGGATCCCAGGTGTTTCTGATATAAGCAGTCCCTGGGCCATACTTAGAGAAACATTAGAGGAAAGAACATGAATTTTGGGGTCTGAGAGAGACAGAACTGGGTTACTTATTGTGTTATGCATTGAGCAAGTTAATCACCATTTTTGAGCCTTCTGTTTCATCATCTATAAAATGCTGAACACTTCTCAGGGGAGTTTTCCAGATGTTAGTGTGAAGATGTATATAAAGTGTTTAGCTGGGGCTTATTTTAAGTTATGGGATACATGTGTAGAACGTGCAGGTTTGTTACATAGGTGGTAATGGGGCCATGGTAGTTCACAGCACCTGTCAACCTGTCATCTAGGTTTTAAGCCCAGCATGCATTAGGTATTTGTCCTAATGCTGTCCCTCCTCTTTCCCCCTACTTCCCGACAGGCCCTGGTGTGTGATGTTCCCTCCCTGTGTCCATGTGTTCTCATTGTTCAACTCGCTGGGGCTTATTAAATAGGGCTTTTGGCTGTGTGCGGTGGCTCACACCTGTAATCCCAGCACTTTGGGAGTCCAAGGTGGGCAGATCACAAGGTCAGGAGTTCAAGACCAGTGTGACCAATACGGTGAAACCCCGTCTCTACTAAATATACAAAAATTAGCTGGGTGTGGTGGCATGTGCCTGTAGTCCCAGCTACTCAGGAGGCTGAGGCAGAAGAATTGCTTGAACTGGGAGGCGCCGAGGTTGTGGTGAACCAAGATCATGCCACTGCACTCTAGCCTAGGATACAGAGCAAGATTCCGTCTCAAAAAAAAAAAAAAACAGGGCTTTTGGCTCTCCCCCTCTTTCAACACCAGGCAAGTGGCAACAGAGAATTTCAACTCCTCCTGGACCTGACATCAGCGGTGCCTTTCTAGCAGTGTGCCCCTGTGGAATGGTCACAGAAGTGTCTGGAGGGACACGTACCTCCCCAGTGCTCTGCCTGGACTGCCAATCCTGATTTCGCAAGCAATAGCATGAAGGGAAACCACCAGGAGATCAGAAGTCAGCCACCTGCTGTCATTTTTATTTTCAGTCAACCACAGAGTCAGGACATACACAATGTACACGTTTACAGTGCACTACAGAACAAGTCCACGGCACTCTATGCAGGCAGATGACCAGGCTCGAGCAGGCGACACTGTTACAGAGCAACACACTAGTGTGGGGGAGGCAGTGGACGTGGAAGAGCAAGGAAGCATCTGGATCCTGGTCCTGTGCTGCTAGTTAGCTCCTGCTGCAATCGTGGCTGGTAAAGTCTGCATTTCTGCACTGCAGTTGAAGGGTGTTAGGCCCTTTAGCTTCAACCTGTGCCCAGGGTCACCCCCAGTACCGAGGTTTAGCTGAGTTCCCTAAGTGGAAACAGTGCTTTTCCGCTGCGGGATTGAATTCTCTCCTAGCACCCTGGCAATTCAAGAGGGCAAAGGAGGTTTGATACATGGAAGGGAAAATGCTTACATGTCAGGGTTCAGCTTTGTGTCTGTTTCAGTGTATGTGTATGGGTGTGTGTAGACGTGGAGAGCCTACATAAGAGAGTCTTTGTAGTTTCTTTTATGTTGGACCCCGACCCCTGCAATTGGCTGATTTCTGAGAAGGAAAGCAGATTCTTTTTTTTTTTTTTTTTTTGAGACGGAATCTCCCTCTGTCGCCCATGCTGGAGTACAGTGGCACGATCTGGGCTCACTGCAACCTCTGCCTCCTGGGTTCAAGCGATTCTCCTGTCTCAGCCTCCTTAGGAGGAGCTGGGACTACAGACACCTGTCACCACGCTCGGCTAATTTTTTTGTATTTTTAGTAGAGACGGGGTTTCACCATATTGGACAGGCTAGTCTCGAACTCCTGGCCTTGTGGTCGGCCCACCTTGGCCTCCCAAAGTGCTGAGATTACAGGTGTGAGCCACCGCACCCGGCCAGAAAGTAGATTCTTGGCAGAGGGGTTAGGAGTGGCCCTCCTGGGTCAGCAGGGCTTGGAGAAGCCTTGGGCCTAGTGGGAGACCCCTGAGGACAAAGACCCTACCTACTCTCCCATGGCTGCAGCATTTACCCAATGTGAAGCAAGATCACTGTAGCAGGAAGGTCTTTAGAGCACCCCCTTGTTTGACAGATAGAGAAAAACAAGTCCCAGAAGCTTATCGGATGTGTCCGAGACCATGTAAAGGAGCCAGGACTAAAGCCCACTCCCTCTGTCGCTCGTTTTCCCAGGCAGGGTTTGATGCCTTATCCTCTCATGGGATGTGGAATGATTCCCTTTCACAGCAGCCTCTATGGAGCATTGGCCAGACTTCTCAAGACAGAAGGTTCTTACTTGTTTTCTACAGAGAGAAAAAGTCATCCATTGTTTAAACCCCTTAGCAAGTGGCTTCTGGGAATTATGACTACTTGCTAATAATAACACTGTCTCTGAGGTACCCAGCGAACTTTGAGGTCGACAGAACAGAGAAGTGTAAAAGCATAAAACTTCTTCCATTCTATGGAAGAGGACAGCTGTGCTGTAAGCTGGGTCAGCAACTTGCTGTGACTCCTCTTCTCTTTAGTTGTCTGCCTCTTGTCACCTGAAGAAGGAAGAAAGAAATGCTGCAGGTTTTGAAATCTGCCTCCTTGTCGAGTGACCCACACACTAGACCACACTGTCTCTATGGAGACTGTAGACTACCTCGGCAGGTTAGCACAGAGCAGAAAGGGTAACATCTGGGGCATTAGGCCCTGTCCAGGTGTACACTTGCCTTGTCTCGTATCTGGGGTCCTGGGAGAGTTGTTTTGAAGGAGTTTTTTATATGCCGGTGGAAGAATCAGTACTGAATGACTGCCATTTGTTAGTCAGCTATAATTAACAGAGACAGACATTGTGCTATGCTGGCTACCAACTCTGCACAAAAGGTTGGACTTGGCTGGGCTTGGTGGCTCATGCCTGTAATCCCAGCACTTTGGAAGGCCAAGGCGGGTGGATCACCCGAGGTCAGGAGTTTGAGACCAGGCTGACCAACGTGGAGGAAACCCCATCTCTACTAAAAATACAAAATTAGCCAAATGTGGTGGCGCATGCCTGTAATCCCAGCTACTTGGGAGGCTGAGGCAGGAGGATTGCTTGAACCCGGGAGGTGGAGGTTGTGGTGAGCCGAGACTGTGCCACTGCGCTCCAGCCTGGGTGACAAGAGCAAAACAGCATCTCCAAAATCAATCAATCAATAAATAAAAGGTTGGACTTGATAACATTTAAGGAAGGGCCTTTCCAACCTAAGGGGGCTACGATTTTAGAACTTGCTCCGTGGACTTTTCATGTTAATTGAGATAGTTCATTAGAAACTGTAAGTCCAGCAGGGTTCTACTTCTGGGTTCTTGTGTATTTGTTTTGTTTTTGTTGATTTGACAGAAGCCAAACCCACCTAACTGCCACAGCCTCTAGTCCATTCTGTATTCCTGATTCTGTTGTTTTCACACTGAAACTATTATCCTCACGGCCTGAGATGTTCCCCTATGTCAACAGTTCTATCTCACAAAGGTGCTTTATGGCTCTGATATGACTCAAGAGGTAAAGAGAAAAAGAATAGTATTGAATGGAGGGGTTTAAGGTAGACATGGAGGCCATTGATTTAGTTTTTTTTTGAGATGGAGTCTTGCTCTGTCACCCAGGCTGTAGTGCAGTGGTGCGATCTCAGCTCACTGAAATCTTTACCTCCTGGGTTCAAGCAATTCTCCTGCCTCACCCTCCTGAGTAGCTCAGATTACAGGTATTCACCACCACGCCCAGCTAATTTTGGTATTTTTAGTAGAGTCAGGGTTTCACCATGTTGGTCAGGCTGGTCTCGAACTCCTGACTTCGTGATCCACCCGCCTCAGCCTCCCAAAGTGCTGGGATTAGAGGTGTGAGCCACAGTGCCCAGCCCCGAGGCCAGTTTTTTCTGTAGGAGAAGTTTGAGACGCTGGAGTGCATCCTGAAGCTGGGCTTGGATTATGCCCTCTGATCTTCCCTGGGCCTTTTAAGCACAGGTTTGCCTGGAGGTAACAAAGTGGGCAGCTGGCCCCTTAAAATCCTTTTCTAATGCTCTGATTTTATGTATGAACATTCTAAAAATAGAACCATGCTGGGGTGGGGGGTGTGGAGAGTGAAGAAAAAGATCATGAAAATAAAAAGTAGAAGAAGCAGGCTCAGGGTGTGGGTAGAGGTTGAGAGAAGCAGAATGTGTTGGGAAAAGATGGAGAAAAAGTAAGAGAACTGCATTGCAACATGTTAAGAGATTAGGGTGGTTCTTTTTTTTTTTTTTTTTTTTAGACAGAGTCTCGCCTCAGTCTCCTGAGTAGCTGGGACTACAGGCGTGCACCACCACGCCCGGCTGATTTTTGTATTTTTAGTAGAGACGGGGTTTCACCTTGTTGGCCAGGCTGGTCTTGAACTTGTGACCTCAGGTGATCCTCCCACTTTGGCCTCCCAAAGTGCTAGGATTACAGGCATGAGCCACTGCGCACAGTCCAGATAGACATTCTTTAAAAACAAAATATTTATAGATGAATCCATTAGTAAATGTGTGAATCATCCTGTCCAGCCCCATTTTATGGGGAGAGTGAGCTATAATATGACGTTCCTGTTGCCAGTTGGCATCAAGGGAGGTGCTAGAGTTGACCTTGACCAGCGTTGGAGAGAAGTCCAATGCTGAGCGGAGGGAGAAGAGCACATGTCCCCAACCGAGGATGTGTGGGCAGGAAGTGCCATCAGGATGCGGCTTCGAAGCTCAGGATGAGAATGCGCAGGGCTAAGGCCTTGAGTCTTCCTTCCCTGGCCCCACCTCGGAGCCCCAGGCCCGGAGTGACCGAGGTGGCAGAAGGGAGCTGGGCACTGCAAAGGGCCTCACGCGTTTCCTTTCCTTTCCTCAGTGGCGGGAGGAGAACCAAATCCTGTCATAAAACCGTCCCTTCTTCTCTTGGGAGCCACGCAAAATGTCTGCTGAAGTTGGAAGTTGGGCTCATGCATGGCCTTTCCTTGCTTTTACTCTTTCCTCCTTTCTCTGAGTTCCTGAGTGTCGTTTCCAGAAGTTTCTCTCCTCATTTGAGAAAATGGAGTCTGGGAATGGATGGGACTTCTTGCCAAGTCAGTCAGAGGCAGGATGGATTTCCTGCAGATGACCTACCTTTGCGACTGACAGATTCCCCTAAATGTCCTTTTCTTTCCCCTTTGGGAGAAGATGGGAATTTGCATTGATTAGGTTGGTACAAAGGCAATTGCAGTTTTTGCCATTAAAAGTATAAGCAAAACAGCAATTGCTTTTGCTCCAACCTAATATTTTGTCTCTCCCTCTGCCCTAGTGTCTGCTCACAAACATCTCAGAAGGGACCCTCGAGCTGGAGCCCTCCAAAATGTCACAGAGGTGTGGCTCCCAGCTCCCACTCGATTTCTATCTGTGCTCCCCGTTTGCTGATGAGTCCATTAGTAAATGTGTGAATCATCCTATCCAGCCCTATTTCACATGTGGGGAAAGTGAGCTGTAATATGACTTGCCCACGTTCCTATTGCCAGTTGATATCAAGGGAAGCACTAGGGTTGACCTTGACCAGCGTTGGAGGGAAGTCCAATGCAGGGCGGAGGGAGAAAAGCACATTTCCCCTACCGAGGATGTGTGGGCAGAAAGTGCCATCAGGACGTGGCTTCGCAGCTCAGGAAAGAGACTGAGTGCGGGCAAGGCTGTGTGACCCACAGCCACGTGACCTCATCACAGAAAGCAGCCAAGTGAAGGGGGCTTAGCACATTCAAGTGAGCTTTGTCTTTTGAATTCTTATTTTCCCCCTTAGGAAGCTGGGCCTCTTTTAATCACTGGAAAATAGGAAGAAACTTTGTGCTTCCTCTTCCCTACTACGAAACAACTGATAAACAGTAGTACAAATAGGCCTCTCTGTTCTGAGGAGACAGAGAAACAAAAAATCACATTGCCTAGGCAAGACAAGTGCAAGTGTGCAGAGACCTAGCTCAGTATCTGTCTCTGGGAAGGCCTGCCAAGAGCTCTTATATAAGCTGCAGTGAGCTCATGCATTTGATCAGCAGATCCTGGGTTTCAGGGCCAGGGGTTAGGCTGGAGGAGGGAGCTTAGAAGAGATTGCGTTCTTCCAAAGAGGGGGCGATCTGGGAAGAAAACATGTTCCTACACTCAGAATGATGGAAGCAATTTTCATTTCTGTGCCAGTCAACATAGACTTCCATTTCTCATGGTGTCACTGTCAAGAGAAGAGAAGGTGATGCTTGGTGTTATGAACTCTATGGTGTGAGGAAAGGGGTGGCGAAGGGAGGGATGGTGTTTAAGGATTCAAAAGTGGGTAGATGTGCGCTTGGGGTATGGATAAGAAAGCTTTCCTCTTGATGTGTAGGAAGTCAGGTAGGTGCCCATTTAGCTCCACCATGCACAGGCTGGGAATCTATCAGGCCTTGGTTTCTAGTTCTTGCCTCTCCCTTAGGCTGTGCTTAAAAGGGGAAACTCATTTCATTCATTGACTGAGACCGGCTGAATATGCTGGCACCTGCTGTCACTCGCTTTGCCTGCTTTTCCTCTGTTTGGCAGAATCACTGAGCTGGTAGACCTTTGCAAGCAAACTCACCACCACCTTGCCCACCGTCTTGTCCAGAATATGTGCAGCCAGCCCACCCTGATCCTGGCAGCTAAGCACAGAACAAGTGGAATGATACCTGCTTTCCTTCCATTTTGCCCATTGAAAAGTCTCTCTGACCCTGTATAAATGAGCTGACAATTTTCAACCAGGCTTCCCAGATGCTCTCTCGGGGGTTGACACACTTCCAGCTCAGTCCTGCCCTAGTGAGGGGGAGTATCTGTACATCACAGCAGCCTACCCACTCGCTGAGTCTAGCTTCCTATTTTTCACATGATGGGGCAATAACTGTAACTGTTTTTTAGCCAATAAATAAATCTGCAGACATGATGGTCTATGTTTTACCTGTTCAAAATAATATTGTACCCAGTCACTCTGTAACTGCGAATACTTTAAACAGTTATTTCAGAATTAAGAACGTGCATTTTTCAGGTGAATTTTTTTTTTTTTTTTTTTTGAGATGGAGTTTTGCTCTCGGGTTGGAGTGCACTGGCGCGATCTCGGCTCACTGCAACCTCCGCCTCCCGGGTTCAAGCAATTCTCCTACCTCAGCCTCCCGAGTAGCTGGGATTAGAGGTGCCTGCCACCATGCCTGGCTAATTTTTTTTTTTAATTAGAGATGAGGGTTTTACTATATTGGGCCAGGCTGGTCTTGAACCCCTGACCTTAGGAGGTCCACCTGCCTCAGCCTCCCAAAGTGCTGGGATTACAGGCGCGAGGCACCATGCCTGAACTTTCAGGTGAATTTCTAACTCCTTCAAGTGTTTTGCATTTTCTCTCTGGCATCATTAGTGCTTATAACACTTCCCAATTTAGTGTCTTTGGAGAATTTAGTTCATGGACTCTTTGCTTTCCTATCTCCAGAAGAATCGGGAATGTTTCAAATACAGCTAAGACTGTCTTTGGTTCCACCCAGCACTTTCTCCTCATGAGCGATGATAATGTCCTGATTAAAACGCATTTGGGAGCAACTGGGCTTAGTTAGCTCAGAAACAACAGAGCTCATATGCACCATACCTCGAAAGCCTCCTCCAGCAGTACGGATGATACGCACAAACTTTAACACTCAAGAAGGAATCCTGCATGATGATGTATACTTAAGTATTCTGGTGTGAGATGTCATGATACCTATAACTTACTTAAAAAAAAAAAAATAGCCAGGCATGGCGGCTCACTCCTGTAACTCTAGCACTTTGGGAGGCTGAGGCGGGTGGATCACCCGAGGTTGTGAGTGCGAGACCAGCCTGACCAACATGGAGAAACCCCATCTCTACTAAAAATACAAAATTCGCTGGGTGTGGTGGCACATGCCTGTAATCCCAGCTACTTGGGAGGCTGAGGCAGGAGAATCGCTTGAACCCGGTAGTCGGAGGTGCAGTGAGCCGAGATTGCGCCATTGCACTCCAGCCTGGGCTACAAGAGCAAAACTGTCTCAAAAGAAAAAGAAAAAGAAAAAAAAATTCAGCAGAAAAAGAAGAAACAGGGCAAAATGTTATCAATTGTTAAGTCTAAGTGATGGGTACAGGTTGCTCATTATACTCATGGCTGTACTTTTTGTATGTTTGCACATTTTCATAAAACAAATTATTCCCAGATGTTCTAATTTCAGGAGGCATATTTAACCTGTGGGAGCTTCGGGAGGTGGACGGGGAGCAGACGGAAGGCAGGAATTGCTTAGTTCTTCTAGGTCTATTATCATTACCTTAATTCCTGGTGGTAGCAGAGTATGACAATAGCAAACCCAAACAGCAAGCAGTTCAGTGACACCTCCGTTATCAACACCCTCCAGGCAAGTATGGTTCTCTGAGTTAAAAGATCTGGTTCTCAATCCCTTTACCTCAAGGATGTTGGGGAGAGAGGAAATATTCACCTGGAAAGCTTTTCTTTTCTTGAAGATCATGCCATTTTCTGGTAACCAATTGGTACCAGTTTTCTTAAAAAAATACAAAAGACAAAGAAAAGTTCATTAATTACTTCAAAAGTACTGTTGTTTAGCCCCTCAACAGAAAATGCAAACTTTCTGGAATCTTCTTCCAGATTGCCATGTTATGTTGTGGGGTTTTAAAGTTCATTTCATTTCCTATTATCTAGGGTAAAAATACATTATTATTTTCATTATTCCTCACCTTGTAATTCCTCCTAAGATTTCATTTTTAAAAGATTTTTGCTTTTTGGAGAGTAAAAATGCTCATTTTTTTTTTTTTTTTTTTGCATTACTCCAGGCAGTATTTTTTATCCCGAATGATGATTCACCCGAAAGGTTTTTAAAAGGCCACTTCAACTCTCCACTCCACCTTTCGGTATGTTACTAAATTCTGATATTTGACTACCTGACCTTATTTCTTTTGCCCCTGATCTTTAGTATGGTCTCCGTATATCTTTAAGATGCTCTTTAATACTATGTGAGTACTGTGATCTGGCTGAGTTTTCACCAGGTGTCCACTGTCGTCCATCTTGTCTCAAGTAGTGCCTTAGGATATAACCCAGCTGGTGCCTGGGAGCGAGGACCTGGGAAGGTAGGAGGAGGTTGAGAGGGGCCTCCTGCTGCTCAGGCTGCTGCTTGTCCGTGTGCTCCTGCACGCAGACCTGTGAATGCTATCTTCCCTTCAAGCTCTGTGGGAGAGGGAGGACAGGGACTTGGGTTTCCAGTTTGAGAAGGGAGTAAGTCATACATAGGGGATTAGTTTCGGGGTAGGAAATCCCTGTCCATTCCTGAGGCTCCGAGGAATTGGTAATGTTCCTGCAGGCACAGATTTGGACTTTGAAGGCAGATGCTGACAGATCTGAACCTGGGTCTGTCACTGTGAGATTTGCTCTGTTTCTCAGTGTTCCTCACTTGTCAAATAGAGGACCGTAGAGCAGCAAGTGGCTTCATGAGGTTTTCATGAAGTTCAAAAGTGGTCATAAAAATAGTAGGCTTTGGACTAGATAATAAATGATAGTTGTTATTTAATAATAATTTCATTAATACCTGGGCATTTCTATCTTACCATGTACTTGACTTTACGCTCTAAAAAGTGTTTTTTTGAGGATTTCTCAGTTCTTCCTTCTATTTTTGGACTGTAATGTTCATGCCTACCTCCCTTGCCCAAATCAACCTGCCAAAAAATCTAGTTCTCTATGTCTTTTCATCCTGACTCCGTATCTTATTATGCTGATCTCTTACTGTGTTGTAACTCTACTTCTGTGCTGCCCTTTTATTCTTTGTCAATTCTGACCTTATCTCTAAGAAGTGAATTGCAAATATTTCTGTCTTTCTGTCCAAGTTGAATTTCATATTTTCTGAATCATGTAGCTGCCCTCCATGTGACCTAGAAAGCCCTTTGATGATCCATATTTAGCTGTATCCATCACTCAACAGATGTCTGGGTAGTTAAAGGCCCCCATGAGCTCCATCTACATCCTGTGGTTTCAAGTTCCTGAGTTGTTAGTTAAAAAGCTTTCATCCCCCCTGGCCCCCACCCCATCTAGAGTAGAAGGACAGATACCCACTTTAGCTATTCATTCATTTATTCATTTAACAAGTATTTACTCATTATCTACGGCATGCTTGATACTGGGTTAGATGTTATCCTCTTTGTTCCAAATTCCATTTTCTTAATCTGACCCATTTAGAGTAGTCCTCCAGGTTTTCTGATGATTTCTCTAGAATCAGCATTGAGCATCCAATTAAACCATCTCTTCTATCTGCACGGTTTCCTGACCCCTGGGAGACTTGGAGGCCCAATCGTAAGCTCTGATGCCTTGCTATAATGAACCTGCTGTTCCATGCACAGATTTCAGTCTTACACAGGTTCGCCACAGCTCTATCTAGGGGAGTTTAGTTCGTGGATGAGGCTGCAAGATTCCGCTTGTCGTCCTGCACCTTGGACACGAAGAATGAAGTAGTAGCAAGGGTAGAATGCCTCGCAAATTAAGTAGCTAATTGCCAAAACCCCTTGGTTTTTTGTGTCCCTGGTTTCCCACAGAGATGCCTATGAGGAAAGATGCTTCTCTGCTTTTTGAGCTCTCTGGATCTTCCCATTAGATAGCATCTCTTGGCATCTGAAAGGCAGCTTGCCATTCTGTTCTCCTGTGGAACACAGATGGCCCAGCCCACGCCTATCACTAATGAGGAATGCATACAGAGCTTCCTTGCTGGAGGCTCCCTTCAGCAACCCCAGTGCTCCTTCCCTCTGCTGGCCAGTCACTGTTGACCGTGGCATTTAAATCTGGGAAGGCTGTTTGCTGCTCTCCCACTCACAGAGCTGAACAAAAAATCTATTAGGTGTAGGTCCTAGGAAATGAGTTGCATTCAGCTAGAACATGAAGACATTGAGGATTAAGGAAGGGATGGCTGCCGATTCAGTTGCCAGGGTTTTGGGATCCAGCTGTCCATGGAGGCTGAGTTTAAATATGAACAAGCACTGGAAGTTCTTCAGGAGGAACTTGATTAGACGGCTATACAGAGGTCAAACAGATGGGATATCATTTGTCAATGCCATATTATCTCAAGTAGAATGCTAGCATGGTGGGAAACAATTAGAATAGAATGTTAAAGGCACTAAATTAGTGGGAAAAGCATAGCTTTTCTTTTTTTTGAGATGGGAGTTTCTTCTGTCACTCAGGCTAGAGTGCAGTGGCACGATCTTGGCTCACTGCAACCTCCGCCTCCTGGGTTTAAGCGATTCTCTTGCCTCAGCCTCCCGAGTTGCTGGAATTACAGGCATGTGCCACCATGCCCGGCTAATTTTGTATTTTTAGTAGAGATGGGGTTTCACCATGTTGGCCAGGCTGATCTTGAACTCCTGAACTGACGTGATCCACCCACCTTGACCTCTCAAAGTGCTGGGAGTCCCAGCAGAGCATAGATTTTCATATGAGACAGACCCATGTCAAGTCTTAGTTCTATCACTTGCTATCTGTTAGACAAAGGACTTCACCTTTCTATGCATGGATTTCTATATCTGTAAAAAAAGTACAATGCCAATATCATAGGCTGTTCTGAAGAGCAAAAGGGAAAGCACGTAAAAAGACCTTGACACCGTGCCTGGTACCTGGTAAGCAATGAATGGGAATTTCCTTTCTTATCTTCCTTTCCTATTTTCTCTTTACAGCAGAAAGTTGAAAGATGGACTCCAATACGATAGAACCAAGTTGAGCTAAAATCAATGACTCCATATGAAAGTTTATACAATTCTGCTCTCTGGTTTTATTTAAAACTTGATTGAATTTGAGATGAAGGATAGTTTCTTTTTCCTTGCTATTGTAAGTCTGATACAGGTTTGATATTTATGATTAGAAGTTCCAAACTGCTAATATGGACCCCAAGTAGAAAGGCAAAATCTGTTTGATCCATTAAGGAATGAGTCTCAAGTATAACCCATTCCTTGATGCCTCAAGTAGAACCCATTCCTTAACTAGTGAGTCTCTGAGAATCAATTTCACCTGTTAACAGTGCCATGTCTCCAGTATAACCCATTCCTTAAACTCTCAGCGCGACCAAGGGGCAATCACAACCATTATCAGTGACCCTTGAGGGTGCCAGTGAGTCAGGGCAATCCTGCCATGTATCAGACTGGTCTAAAAGGTTGGTACTCCCTGATCCAGAACTTGCTCTTAGAGTCATTTTTCATTCTTTCAGAAAATAAGGAACACCAAGAAATGCTGTTCAAAAGGAATTAATAGATTTACCAATTTAACATTAATGCCTACAGAAACAGTTTAAACAGCTTTGGGGGCAAGGTAGATTAGTTATTGTTTGTTTCCCATCCAACCAGTTCAAAGCTTTTTCCTATAAGCGCAGGGGCACGTTGATTCCCACACATGGCAGCCCTTTCCATATGAGAGCAGCTCCAGGAGCAGTTATTAAATGGAATAGAAGTTAACCTGTCTACGACTGTGTTTTTCAGACCTGATTCTGTTCTCTGGAGTTGCACAGATGAAGTCTAGTTCTCTGGAGTTACACAGATGAAGGGCCTAGATCATTGATTCTCGATTGAAGATGTGTAGAGGGAAACAATAAAAATAGACAATCTCATAAAGAAACAAGAAGAAGTGTCTTAGAATGGAGACTGGCTGGGCACGGTGGCTCATGCCTGTAATCCCAACACTTTGGGAGGCCAAGGTGGGTGGATCACCTTAGGTCAAGAGCTCAAGACCAGCCTGGCCAACATGGTGAAACCCTGTCTCTACTAAAAAATACAAAAATTAGCCAGGTGTGGTGGTGCACACACATAGTCCCTGCTACTCAGGAGGCTGAGGCAGGAGAATCGCTTGAACTCGGCAGGCAGTTAGCCAAGATTGTGGCGTTGCACTTCAGCCTGGGCAACAAGAGCAAAATTCCGTCTCAAAAAAAAAAAATCGATAAATAAAAAGTGGAGACTTCTTGTCCGAGAAAAAGCACTTTTTGGGATATGAGTGTAGAGGATGGAGTTTCCACTTCCACTGAGAACAACAACAAAATAAATGGTGGGCTTGAGGCAGTGCTTTCTAATCTACAGATGTTAACAAATAAAGGATTCTCTAGTTCTTTACTAGGAGTTCTCAGAGACTCTATGTACCTCCAGAACAGATTTAGCACATGACCACAGAACTCTTTTTTTTCATGGAACATCTGATGGATACTAGTGTTTTCGGAGACACATTTTAGGAAGTTATGGTTTCAGATATGCTGTGGGGACTCAGACTGGACATTTGAAATAATTTCCTGATTGATTAGTGTTAGATCCTGGAGCTGGCGGCCAAGGGAGACTGAAGTTTCCTTCCTTGGAAGGTTGGTAGACTCTTCCTACTTCCCCCAACACCCACTCTTTTAATATTAGCGTTATACACCCACCTGCCTGGGAGTGTCGAGGTGCAGGCCTGATACATAAGGGGTCTGAGCATCTAGATCCTTCCATCCCCATGATTCTATTTTTATGGATCTCAATTGTGGTAGCATTGCACGGAAGGCACAGCTTAGCTGGGACAGGAGGGAACTGAGAGTTTTGGCCAAGAGAAGAGGGGGCTAGAGATGGGAAAAGTTGATGCAATTATTTTTGGCAGGAGTTGGAACCAAAGCAGCAGAAGAGAGTAAGTTTTAAGACTCTCTGGCAAAGTAACTTCCTAATCTGTCACTGAGTATGTGTAAAAAAGTGATTAGTGGGTCTCTATATTTATCATGATTACTCACAAATATGTAATTTACATAATATATACAGCACATTAAGTACTATGTCACCTTATATAATGTGCATATGTATAATGTATATGCATGTTATGTAACGCCAGTCTGGAGGCTCTTCCAGGTTCTGCCAAGTATTTCCTAATTTATTTGGCAATTTTAACGTATCTTTTCCATCTGTAGAAAGAACTCTCTTGAGAGGGGCCAGTCTCTGACCTGAATATAATCATCCTACTAGGTCTATCTCCACTCTCAACTCACTGGGGAAACCCCACAAAGACTAAGCCATAATGAAACACAATTCCTAGCCCATCGGTTTAGGGACAACACAGTGTATTAAAGAGTTCCTGCTTGATGGTTTTATTGCTTTTGGGGTATACGGGGGCAGGTGAGAACATGTCTGTACCATGGCCAGAATCAGAATAAGAAATAAGGGACTAGGTTCTCCCCTGACTAACCATGTGGCTGTGAGAAGTCGCTAAACCTCATTAAGCCTTTCTCTCCTCATTAAGATTGAGAATAATACCTTCTCTGCTAACTTCAGAGGTTGCTATGAGGGTCACTATGATGAGGGACTCCACAATAAGAAACCGCAGTCATAGTGTTTAAAGGATGATTTGCAAGGCACGATTAAACAACACAAGATTTACTAAGGTTACCAAATTGGAAGTGCAATTCCACCGAAGTCTGTTATACTCTATGCCTCTAGGAAGGACTTGGGATATGTCTCTCAAGCAACATTGCAAGTTCCTGTGCACTAAGGTACAGCAGGTACAGGCCATTTCCGCACAGCTTCTTCATGAGACTTGTGAGTCTCTGAGAATCAATTTCTCCTGTTGATAGTGCCACGTCTCAGCAGCCTCAGTCTTGGGGGATCATGGCTGAAACATGTGTACAAACTTCTGTGAAACCCGAACCTGCCTCAGTTTCAGAATCAAGTGGCTTCCAAGCTAGTACCTGTAGTAATTCTGGAGCTTGCTGGCCCCATCACCAAGGATCCCAACATGAAAGATATTCTTCAGGTGGCCTGGTTCTCTCTCCCCTTACTCAGCATTCTGCACTGTTACGTTCAGCAGAATGGTCTTAGATCTTGATCCTAGATGGTCCTTCACAGTTAAGCACCATTTGTACACACAATCTTAAAATTCCCTTCTTTGTCCAAAGTTCCTGCCCCATGCAAGGGGATTAGAGGCAGCTCAGTGGAGCGATATCAAGCGGGCCCAAGTTTCCACTGAGAAATCTCAGACAGGGATGGAGGCCAATGAAGCTCTGCAGGGCCTTGGCCTTGGGAAGGAGGATCATGCTGGCACCTGCTGAGTGAAACCCACTGAGCTCTGCTAAGACCCCTCCGTCCTGGCTGGCAATATCTTCCAGAAGATGCCTCAGTCCTCCTTGCAACTCTCCACTGAGGTCATCCCTGCAGCTGCCAAGGTTGTTTCCAAACTAAGAGACTGTCATGAGCATGATGAGGTGACATGTGGCGACTTCAATCTGATGATCTGTTTAGTACCTTCAACCTCAGCCCAACTTCTTTTCCATTCAGGCCAGAGAGAACCTCTGGGACGCAGCACAAGGCTCTCATTTTCCTGCGTGGGCTTATCCCAGCCACGCATGTGCTGCATGTTTGTTCCTCCCTGGCAACCTGGATCCAAGTGGAATCACTTTCCAGTGACCAGAAATGACCCTCTACTGAGATGCGTGGGTCCTTTTCTCTATTAAATACCTTTGTAACGGCACCTACTTTCAAGCTGTGTTAGCCAAGACACCTGGAAAAGTCTCTGAACTCTTCTGAGACTCAGTCTTCTTATCTGACAAACGGGACGGTAAATCCAGCCCAGCATGTCTTTCATGCTTGTTTTGAGGCTCCAGAATAGGAGTTCTCAGTCTCTTCTTTCATAATAAGGCGCTGCTTTCATTCCCCTTAACCCTTGTGATCGCCTGCAGCCGGGAGCTGCGTCCTGACAATGAAATGGTGGAGTGAGGGAGTAAGAACCTTCTTTTTCTTTACCACTTTCTGTCCCATACTACCTATGTTTTATTCCAATCAGGAAAAGTCCATCAGTAAATAAATATGTATGTATATATATATATATAGGCTAAATACACACACACACACACGCACACATGTAAGACCATCCCAAAGTATGACTTTGCACTCATATTCTGGGAGTGGTGAGTGTAAAGAAGCAGGAGAACGCTGTCTCCCGGTTTCCTCAGCAAAGTTCCTTCCTTCCCATCTTTTCTGCCTTCAGGAATAGTCTGCCACCAGGGCTTGGAACTCAAACAGGAAACACGCTTTGGCTGGAAAAAGAAAGAAGCTGGGGGTGGTTTTTTTTTTTTCCTTCCCTTTTTACACAATATTATGACACCAATTTGAAAAATAAATCCCAGTTTCTCCGCTTTCCCTCCCAGGTGTTCACAGAACTAAGAAAATAAACACCACATCTAAGGTGTGCTGTGCAGGCAGCTCTGGGGCTCTTGGAGCCACCTCTAAACAAACACACAGCCACCAGGAGAAGGCTCCGGGAAAGGAACCAGTGCCCACTGATGGCGCAGAAGCCCAAGAATGGAAATACAGCTTTCCAGGGCCTTTCTGCCTCCTCAGCAGGTTCAGGGAGAAGTTGTCACTCAAAGGACGACCGAGAAACCAATGTGCGCCTGCTGAGCCCTGCCAAGGATTATGCCCTGAGAGCTGGAGGCCGTTTTGTCTCTGTACAGAGGGAGCTTTGTGCAAATTCTCTGGAACCAGAGCTCTTTCTCTTGGCCACATCCGATCTCACCATAGGCAGGAAACCTACAGCCTGTTCCTCGTGAGCGTTCCGTGAGGAAACTTACAGGGCTGGTAGAAAGAAAGGGGGATTTCTGTTCAGTCTCAGAAAATTCGACTCGAGGCCTGTGGGGATGTGGAGGTCACTGCATGAGCCAGCCACACCCTTTTGGGCCCTAAGTCCATTCGAAATGTTTTGTTGGCACTGGCTCTGTTAGGGGTGTACCCGATGTCGAAATAGACAGAATATGTGGCAAGGTGAAGTTTTCTTCTCGAAGGGTGGCTTTGCTTCCACTGGTTAGAGAAGAGTGTGTATGTGTGCGTGTGTGTGTGCGTGCGTGTGAGTGTGCACATAAATGTGTGTGTGTGAGAGTGTGCATTATAGTTTCTCGTTTTCTCTCTTGGTTTAGCTGGTGTTTGGCACACTGTTTAGTCTTTTGAACGGCTCTTCCTCCTCAACGAGAAGAAGCTGCTCTTCTGTGGAGGCCCCATCATCATGGGCGCTTGGTTCTTGTGAGTAATTTTAATCTAAAAGCAAAGAGGCAGAAATGAATTAGTGGCATGCAAATCTCAGTAACCTAAGGGAGAGTGAGTGGCAGAGAAAGGAAAGGCCAGCTTCGGTCTGGAAGGAGCCCCATGCAGAAGGACAACTGTCCTTGAATGGCTTCAAAATTGGCAACTTGACCCTGACTGGGCCTGGAGTTTGGCACGGCTGGAAGTGAGGGGCGGAAGCACTGGGGAGAGACAGGTGTGAGCTTCCCACGTGGTGATCAGCCCACACCTGTCTTGAGTCCTTGGTATTCACAGACTCTCAGAATGTCACAGTCAGAGGAGCTCTCAGGGACTCAATCAACCCCTCCGCAGGAGCCCTTAGACTAGCCTAAGTTCACAAACAGAGCAGCAGGACAATTAGAGCCCAGTCCTTCAGATTCCCAGCCGCCATTGCTCCTGGCCATTCCTGCCAAGGCAGTGCAGAGATGTCAACCAAGTGACCGAGGCTTTGGTCTGACCTCCAACCAAGCAACGTCATGTGGAGAGTTCCTGAAGTATTTCCTTAGGTATTTCCTCTTTTCTTAGCCTTCTATGGAAGACTCTAAATTCTTTTTTTTTTCATGAGATGGAGTCTCACTCTGTCACCCAGACTGCAGTGCAGTGGCGTGATCTCAGCTCACTACAACCTCCGCCTTCTAGGTTCAAGCAATTCTCCTGCCTCAGCCTCCCGAGTAGCTGAGACTACAGGCACACACCACTACGCCCAGCTAGTTTTTGTATTTTTAGTAGAGACAGGATTTCACCATGTTGGTCAGGCTGGTCTCGAATTCCTGACCTTGGGATCCTCCTGCCTTGGCCTCCCAAAGTTCTGGGATTACAGGCGTGAGCCACTGTGCCCTTAAAACTTCTTTGAATTTTAGGCTTTATAAGTGTTTTCTCCTGTAAACTTTAAGTGAAGTGGAAGTGAAAGACACCAATGAATTCTCATTTTTGCCTTTCTTCTCAATCTTATCCTCAGGTCATGGCTTTGAAATGCTTAATTCCTGAGTGTTACCTTGCAACCTTAATAATCTACATTATCAGTCCGTCTACAACATTTATTTATTTATTTTCCCAAGATGGAGTCTCACTCTGTCGCCAGGCTGGAGTGCAGTGGCATTATCGTGGCTCACTGCAACCTCTTCCCCTCGGGTTCAAGCGATTCTCTGCCTCAGCCTCCCGAGTAGCTGGGACTGCAGGCACGCGCCACCACGTCCAGCTAATTTTTGTATTTTTAGTAGAGACGGGGTTTTACCATGTTGGGCAGGATGGTCTCGATCTCTTGACCTCGTGATCCACCTGCCTCGAGCTCCCAAAGTGCTAGGATAACAGATGTGAGCCACCGCGCCCGGCCATAATATTTATTAAGCGTGATAATGTTCAAAATAGTATGATGATGTGGGAACCGGAAACACTTCGAATTCTAAGGCCTGGGTTTGAGTCCAGACACTTCCACTCCTTTGCTGTGAAAATTTAGATGAATCATTGACTCTTCAGAGCTAGCGCTTACTGAACTGTAAATGAGGAGGATAACATTTGTCTTATTTTCCTCACAAACATCAAATAATAGATTGTCAATGAAAGCCCAGTGTAAACTGTAAAATGGAAAGAACAGTTACTGAAATCCTTGGCTTGTATTGAAGGAGAAAGAGAAAGATGGATGTCAAAAGAAACAGAAGCTATGAACCCATTCTTGTGGTTTTTACCACATTGTAGGAAGTGACAGTGTGACTGCAGGGCGCTGCTGTAAGCCAGGTTTACATTTAAAGGGCTCCAGGAACTGTAACCCCAGCACTTTGGGAAGCTGAGGTGGGCAGATCACTTGAGGCCAGGAGTTTGAGACCAGCCTGGCCAACATGGTGAAACCCTGTCTCTACTAAAGATACAAAAATTAGCTGGAGGTGGTGGTGTGCACCTGTAATCCCAGATACTTGGGAGGCTGAGGCGGGAGAACCACTTGAACCCGGGAGGCAGAAGTTGCCGTGAGCCAAGACCGCACCCTTCACTCTAGCCTGGGAGACAGAGTGAGACTCCATCTTAAAAAAGTGAAATAGAAATAAAGGGCTCCAGGACATGGAAGAGAAGGATAGAACCACAAGACATTGTGGACAATTATACAACCTGGTGATAAAGGCTGAACATGACCCTTATGTTGGCTTTTACCAGCCTGGAGATCTAAAAGGGAAGAGAGTCTCTGTTTTGTGATAGTCACCAAATGAGAAAACCGAGAATACATCAACATCATTTTGTGCTGTGTGTCTTATTGTGGGCATTATGTTCATCCCAGAACTCATGGAAGTGAGGCATAGGCTGGACCCTGGACACTCGGGCAGCACTTATCTGCAATGTAGCATTCTTTGTGGCATGTTCCCTTGTGGTCAGCCTTCTCTCACTCCTGATCTCCTGTGCCCCATGACGGGAAGGACTTCAGCTTATTCACCATGGTACTCTCTGAGCCAGTGCAGTGCCTGTTCAGGGTACCACACGCTGTGGAAGTACTGACTGATACGCCCTACCAACCAGAAAGACAGCCCGTGCTGGCAGGGGAGGTGGCTATGCTTGAGGCAGAGGATGGCAGCTGGTGCCATTTCCTGAGGGTAGAGCCCCTTTTTTTTTTTAGATGAGACAAGACCCTTGCTTCTCCTTTTACTCCCTTTAGCTGAGCTATTTATTTGCTCGTTAGTACCTCCAGGGCAAAGAAGAGGAAGTAAAACTCAAATCTCTCCTGCTTCTTTTTCAGCAGTTCTGACAAAGGTCTTGATAGGGTAGGAGTCTGGAGCTCCTGGGTAACATAATATTTTGGTCAGCTTTGTGGATTCTATTACTATAGAACCGAAAGAAGTATGAAATCATATCTTCATTTCCAGTCAAAGAGATATCAGTCCCTTACCCACAAATTAGGGGCTAGCAGGTAAAATAGTTATGATCCCATTTTAGGAGGTAGTTGGCTATGGCTAAGCCTGCCTTTTCAATCCCTGATAGAGAGAGGTGATCCCACATTTCTGTAGTTAACACTGAAGCTTCTTTGGTAATTGGGCAAGTTTGGCAATTAGCTAAAATCTCCATGATTTTCTTAAAAACTATTCACAATGGGCTGGGCGCAGTGGCTCACCACACCTGTAATCCCAGCACTTTGGGAGGCCAAGGCAGGTGGATCACGAGGTCAAGAGATCAAGACCATCCTGGCCAATATGGTGAAACCCTGTCTCTATTAAATATACAAAAATTAGCTGGGCGTGGTGGCATGTGCCTATAGTCCCAGCTACTCAGGAGGCTGAGGCAGGAGAATCACTTGAACCGGGAGGTGGAGGTTGCAGTAAGCCAAGATCACGCAACTGCACTCCAGCCTGGGCTACAGAGGCAGACTCCGTCTCAAAAAGAAAAAAAAAAGCAAAAAAAAAAAAAGCAGCTTAGTGCATAGTTTTTTGCTCTATTACAGAGAGAATTGATACACTAGCCTCTTGCATGATAGTTCGGAATTCACAAAACTACTGTAGCATGTAATTTCCCCTTTAAAATGGAATAAAAATGTGAACTTCAGTAGGACCGGGGATTGACTTTGTTTGGGGGCTGTTTTCTGCAAATCAACACATTTTTATTACTTCAAGAGAAGCAAGAGACTGAGGGACTTCTTCCTGAATGTTGCCTTCTCGGGGTGAGTAATTCAGATAATGCCTAGTAAAGTGGCCAATAACCTTAAGTGTGAACACTTCCCAAACCATTTGAAAGGTGTCTGAGGGGCCAGGCATGGTGGCCCACGTCTGTAATCCCAGCACTTTGGGAAGCCGGGCGAGCAGACTGCTTGAGCGCAGGAGTTTGAGACCTGCCTGAGGAACATGGTGAAACTTTATCTCTACAAAAAATGCAAAAACTAGCCAGACGTGGAGGTGCATGCCTGTAGTCTCAGTTACTTGGAATGCTGAGGTGAGAGGGTTGCTTGAGCCTGGGAGGTCGAGGCAGCAGTGAGCCGTGTTCTCACCACTGCACTCCAGGCTGGGTGGCAAAGTGAGATCTTGTCTTAACAACAACAAAACAACAAAACAGAAAAGTGTCTGAGATCTGCCTTAATTTTAACTGGAGATGCATAGAAGGGCACAAATCTGAAAGGTCTCAAATAGTCTCTGTGATATTTTTAAAGTTAAAGAAATAGGCCCAGCGCGATGGCTCACACCTATAATCTCAGCACTTTGGGAGGCCGAGGTGGGTGGATCACGAGGTGAGGAGATCGAGAGCATCCTGGACAACATGGTGAAACCCCCGTCTCTACTAAAAATACAAAAATTAGCCGGGCATGGTGGTGTGTACCTATAGTCTCAGCAACCGGGGAGGCTGAGGCAGGAGAATTGCTTGAACCTGGGAGGTGGAGGTTGCAGTGAGCCGAGATCGCACCACTGCACTCCAGCTTAGGTGACAAAGCGAGACTCCATCCAAAAAAAAAAAAAAAAAAAAAAAGTTAAAGAAATATTCCTCCTTAAAATGAGCCTAACAGGAGGGAAGGTTGGCATCGTCTTTCAGGTCTTAGCTGTTTTGGGCTCTCCAAGATCCTAGAATGCTCTGCTTCGTGACAGTGTTTCCTGCCATCAGAGGCCTTCAAATGTAACTGGACAAGCCAGGCACAATGGCTCTCACTTGTAATCCTGGCACTTTGGGAGGCCGAGGTGGGGGGATCACCTGAGGTCAGCAGTTCAAGACCAGTCTCACCAACACAGTGAAACCCTGTCTCTACTAAAAAATACAAAAATTAGTCGGGCGTGGTGGCACACACCTGTGATCCCAGCTACTTGGGAGGCTGAGGCAGGAGAATCGCTTGAACTGGGGAGGCAGATGTTGCAGTGACCCGAGATCATGCCATTGCGCTCCAGCCCGCGTGACAGAGCGAGACTCCATCTCAAACAAAACAAAACAAAACAAAAGAATGTAACTGGACAATCAGGTTTGCAAGGGGTGAGGAAGAAGTGTGGGATTTGCTGAGGAGCCGCGAAACTCAACTAGCTCATTGGTTCTCAAAGTGTGGCTCATAGGCCAGCAGCGTCAGGATCACCTTGGAAACTGATAGAGATGAAAACTCTGACATCCAGACTTACTGAATCAGAAGCTCTGGGATGTGGCCCAGCAATCTGTGTTTCACAACCCCTTCAGGTTATTTAGATGCACACTCAAGTTTGAGAATCACAGGACTGGATAACTAGGATCATCTTCGACTTTGAGATTCTGCTATCATCTAACTCTGGGAGAAGATTCTGGATTTTGAGGCTCAAATTATGCCACCTAACTGTGATGGTGAAGCCTGAGATCATCTTCCAGTGTTACAATCATGAGACAAGTTTTCTTAATAAATATGTTATATATATATATATACATGTATAAACAAATATGGGCTCATTTTTAAGAATTTAGAAAATATAGGCCGGGCATGGTGGCTCATGCCTGTAATCCCAGCACATTGGGAGGCTAAGGCGGGTGGATCACTAGGTCAGGAGGTCAAGACCATCCTGACCAACATGGTGAAACCCCGTCTCTACTAAAATACAAAAAGTTAGCCAGGTGGCATGGCGCGCCTGTGGTCCCAGCTACTCAGGAGGCTGAGGCGGTGGAATTGCTTGAACCCGGGAGGCGGAGGCTGTGGTGAGCCGAGATCGCACCTCTGCACTCCAGCCTGGGGACAGAGCAAAACTCCGTCTCAAATAAATAAATAAACAAATTTAGAAAATACAGAAAAACATGTAAAGATCACATAGAGGTAGTAACTGTCAACGTTTTGATATATTGCTTCCAGTTTGTTCTCATGCTTATATGTTTTTAGTTCATTGAAATCACCAAATCACCTTCTTAATCTGCCACTTTCATTTAACGTTTTTTCATTAGTCATTAAATATTTATTAAATATGGTTTCCAATGGCTGAAAATGATTCCATTTGATGGATCTCACATAGCTTATTGAAGCCTTTCCCTAAACATTGGGCTTTTAAAGGAAATTTTTAGGAAATTTCCAACCTTTTGCTATGATGAATAATGTAGACGTGACATTCTTCTATATCAATCTGTCTGTATTTCTGGTAATCTATATTTTACTTAGAATAAATTCCTAGAAGTATATGAACAATTTTTAAAAGTGAAAATAAATGAACTAAATCAATGTATATTAATATTTATAACAGTTCTTGATGCATGGGTCTAGAGGCTTTTCAGAATGGCTATAACCATTGATACTCTTTCCTCACTGTATGGGTGTCCTGGTCTCTGCATACCCTTGACAGCAATGAATATTTAGACAAACAAAAAAAGCTGTGCTAATTAGTAAGTGAAACATGGCATGGCTTTCTCACTGTTTTAAGTTGAAAATCTTTTCTTCCTTTTTAGAAAACTTGTGGGCCGAGTGTGGTGGCTCACGCCTGTAATCCTAGAACTTTGGGAGGCTGAGGCGGGCAGATCACAAGGTCGGGAGATCAAGACCATCTCGGCCAACATGGTGAAACCCCATCTCTACTAAAAATACAAAAATTAGCCAGGCATGGTGGCGCACGCCTGTAGTCCCAGCTACTCCGGAGGCTGAGGTAGGAGAATCGCTTGAACCCAGGAGGCGGAGGCTGCAGTGAACTGAGATCGCACCACTGCACTCCAGCCTGGTGACAGATTGAAACTTTGTCTCAAAGAAAAACAAACTTTTCCAAATAATTATATTTCTTTTCTGCTTCAAGTATATTGCATTGACTAAAATTTCCAATGTTAAAAATACATGTCATGTTCATAATTTTAATGAGAATTCCGATAGTGTTTTACTAGTAAGTAAAATACTAGCTATGGGTTTAACATATATTTAACAATAGTATTCATTAGTGGGGGAGAATCCTTCTGATCTTAGTTTTCAGGAGTTTTTATCTTGAAAACTCAGAAATGTTGAATGTCATTGAATACTTCTGGGTTATCTACTTTATCATGTAATTTTTCTATTTAATATTAGAAGAGTTTCCTTCATTCCTTTGATATGCTCAGAGGGGTGAATGATTCTTTTAATACACTGTTCAATTCTGCCTACCAATACTTTTTTTTTTTTGAGACAGAGTCTCGCTCTGTTGTGAGATTGGAGTGTAGTGGCGTGATCTCGGCTCACTGCAACTTCCACCTCCTGGGTTCAAGTGATTCTCCTGCCTCAGACTCCAGAGTACCTGGGACTACAGGTGCCCACCACCATGCCCGGCTAATTTTTTTTGTATTTTTAGTAGAGACAGGGTTTCACCGTGTTAGCCAGGATGGTCTCGATCTCCTGACCTTGTGATCCACCTGCCTTGGCCTCCCAAAATGCTGGGAATACAGGGGTGAGCCACAGTGCCCAGCCTCCACCTACCAATACTTTTAACTAGAATTCTTATGTCATATTTATATTTGGAATTGGTCTGTAGTTTTCTATTTTAAATGTAATTTTTGTAGGGTTATTGCATGTCTTCATTTCATAAAATGGATTGAGTAGCTTTCCATCTTTGTCTATACTAAGAAACAGTTTACCTAAACATGTGTTTCCTAGTATTATCAAAGAGCTCACCAATAAGGCCATGTGTTTTAAGATCATTTAGTATGTAATTCTTTGAAATAATTTTGTTTCATTAATGGTTACCAGAGTTACCAGGCTTTTCATTCATCTTCTTAAGATGTTCAAGCTCATTAGAATCAAGATGAGTATACATTTTGTTTTATAATTTTTTTTTTTTTTCGAGACAGAGTCTCACTCCATCACCCAGGCTGGAATGCAGTGGCATGATCTTGGCTCACTGCAACCTCTGGGTTCAAGCGACTCTCATACCTCAGCCTCCTGAGTAGCTGGAATTAAAGGCATGCGCCACCACACTTGGCTAATTTTTGTATTTTTAGTACAGATGGGGTTTGCCATGTTGGCCAGGCTGGTCTCAAACTTCTGACTTCAAGTAATCCTCGTACCTCAGCCTTCCAAAGTGTTGGGATTACAGGTGTGAGCCACCGTGCCCTGCCTATTCTATAATTTTTTAACTGGAGCCTTCTTATTTTTGTAATTTATTGAGTAATCAACCATGGTGGCTTTGATCTCCTCGTGAAACTCTTGTTCTTTAGGATAATTTTTAAGTCTCTAAGTGACTACATTTTGTTTGTTTATTCACTTAATCTTCTATTAGTAATTTCTAGTTTTATTGCTTTGTGGTCAAAGAAAATGATCTTTATAATTTCTGCAACTGGGTTTTATGGAGTTTTTTTCCCTTATAAACTAGTTTGTGATCTATTTTAGTAAATACGAATGCTTGAACAAATATGATATTTAATTTCTTTATGAGTTATAGTTAGTTCATCCAAGCATTTATTTTTTTGCTACTTAACTTCAAAAATGGAAAGAAATATTTTAAAGCTTCTCAATATCTGTCAACTTCTGTATCGATCTTTTCTCAGAATATATATTTATATTATTTTTTCACAGTATATCTTTTATTTTTTCAAAGTATAATATATTGATATTATTTTTTCACAGTGTATATTTTATTTTTTCAAAGTATAATATATTGACATTATTTTTTCACATTATATTTTTATACTGTTATTAAATATCTAACATTTTATGACCACCATATCTCATAATTGAGTGTACTTTTTATCAAATGAAAAATGCCTTAACTTATTCTGCTTTATGCTTTTGGCACAAGGGAAGGTTAGTTTGCCTAAAATTAGCATAATTAACATTACAATTTCTTCCTTTTAATTTCTCTGTGCCTGACAAAGGATAAAATAAGAAGAGATATATTATATATACATATGTATATCCTTTTACTTTAGATGTCTCTTTTGTAAGAAGCATATATTTGGATTTCATTTTTATCTCAAAACTCAATATATTGATCTTTTAATAGGGAATTGTAACTCATCTATTTTTCTTTTCAGTATTTATATGTATATATACGTATATAGTCTTAACCTCATTCGACTTGCTTCCAAAAATTTTTAAAAGTTGGCTTATTTTTTGCTTTCTATTACGTGCTAAATTGACAGGGCTTACATGTTTTAAATTCTTCCAGATTTGAAAGAATGGAATGGAAATAGGTGTGTGCCCTATTTTTAGTTTCACTAGTGATTATCTACCTATTAAAATTATCTTCTGAGTTATATGTTTTATCATCAAAGTGAAGAGAGACAATGAGAAACTTCATGTTTCTTTACAATTCCTTCCTCAGTGTCTCCCGCATGTTTTTGGCCTTTGTTAATATAATCTTGGGTTTAGGATACAGGTTATCAATGTTTACATGGTACGTCTTCTCTTTCAAAGAATGATTTTTGCCATTTGCATTTAGTTGCATAATCATATTTAACAGGTTTTTGGAAACTTCATTCTAATTTCACTGGTTTCCATTTTTACCAAAAGTTCTTTCGTGCTGTGATAGCCCATTCTTAAAAGGCTTTAATTTTGAATCACTTAGTTGGTGTGTACCTTCAAGAAGATGTTTCAACAAGGGGTACATGAGTTTTAACCCTTGCAAATTTAAGAATGATTTTCTGTTACTTTCTCTTATGGACTAAATTGTGTTCTCCTCAAATTCATATGTTGAACCCCTAATCCCCAATGTAACTGTATTGGTAAATAGGGCCTTTAAGGAGGTAATTAAGGTAAAATGAAGTCACAAGGGTGGGGCCCTAATCCTTTACGACTGGTCCTTACAGGAAGAGAAAGAGAAAACAGGAGTGTGCAAACACAAAGGAAAGGCCATGTGAGGGTACAACAAGAAGGCGGCCGTCGGAAGTCAGGAAGAGAGGCCTCCCCAGAAACCAGCCCGTTCGGCACCTTGGTCTTGTGTTGCCAGCATCCAGAACTGTGAGAAAATAAATGTCTGCTGTTTATGCTGCCAGTCTGTGGCATTCTATTGCGGCAGTCAAAGCAGACGCATGCACCTTTACATATGGATTTCTGGACCTCACACTATGAAATCATTGGTTCACAGATTTTTTCATAGTGTGTTGTAATCTCGAAAGGGTGGTATGGAGAAAGGGTGGGTGTGGGCGTAAGAAGTATTTGGCTATTTCAAAAACCAGTGCTTGAATTTATAGGAATGGCAATCCAATTTTCAGCAAGCACTGAACCAGGTAGGAGAGGGTTTGATTTCTTTCAGCTTTTTTGGGGGGAGATGGAGGCGCTTGGATAGATTCTTCTCAACTCAGTTTCATCAAATGATAAATACTAGAAAGTCCCCTCATCCTTCCTAACTCCAGTAAAGTGGAAAGGTATTATTTGCTATAGTGTGTTTTCATCTTTTTCTCTTAGTCTTCATAGGATTGAGGTAAGATTTTTGCAGAGAAATTTCTGTTTTTGATAACCTTTGTAGAAGATGCCACCTTTTCTCAGCAGGTTCATGGAAACCCTCTCTCTAGTAGAAGACAACTTGATGTACTGAAGGGCTCGAAATAGCAGCCGATCAAAGTATCTGTATACTCCACTAGAGTGAGGGAGCTTAGAAATGCAACTTTTGTCTTGTGAAATTTTCATAGCTGCAATCTTATTGAGGGTATTACGCTCCCAGCAGAAGCCCTGAAAACCAGGATAATGATTGCTCTTCACCACAGAGTTTCTAGCTGCGTTTCTAACTGAGGACAAACTAAGAAGAAAGGATGCATGGCTCCTGTACTAGTGCTAAAGGGAGAGGGAGAGCTAACACATACAGTATGTCTGGGAATGGAGATCCTCTAGTTTTGTTGTTCATTTGTTCAGTCCTTTATTCATCCTTCGACACATATCACTGTGCAGCTATCATAAACCAGGCACTGTGCTACATTCTGGGTGATAATGCCATAAACAAAATAGGTAGCCTGTGTGGTGGCCTGTTCAGTAGAAATTTCAAGTGGGTTATCAGGGCTGTGGGTGCACCAGGGGAGAGGCATGTCTGTGCACCGCGAGGAATTTTCTCCTGGGAGCTCCAGCAGCGAGAGGAGCTACCCTACCAAACTGTAGGTAAGGTAAATGTGTAGATTTGGCTTCCACATAAGGAAGCACTTTCCAACAATGTGACTTGTTCGTCAGCAGAACAATCTTCCTTTTGAGGTAGCAAATTCCTTGCCACTGGCATGATTCCAGCTGAGGCCGTCCGGGATATAGTAGATGTCTCAGAATTCACTGACTAGAACTGTAAACTCCTCAAAGTCGGTTCTATGTCTCATTTAGTTTTGTGACTGGTGCCTCACAGTATCTGGCATACAGCAGGTGTTCAGTAAGAGTCTGGCAGGTAAATGAGTGGATGGATAAATAAAGTGGAATAAGGGTTGCACTAGAAAATCTTCCATGGTCCCTGCAACTCTGAGATTCAGTGATTTCATATTAAGTCAGTGCCCCAAAGGCCTCAAAAATAAAGCTTCTCATCCCCATCTCGAAGACTGGCCAGACTCACCGTGCAACGTGGCTGCATCCAGGGCTCTCCATCCACTTGCATCGGCAGCAGCTTGTTTGTCCTGGAACCCAGAACACCAAGAGGACACAGTGAGCTTTTTCGAGTTGGAGAATCAAGGTTGTTCCCAACAGAAAACAGAAGTAGGAAAACCTCATCTGCCCACCTAAGAGTGGTCCTCTAAGACTCTTTTGGGAATTTGTTAAAAATAGATTTCTGAGACCTCCTCAGGCAGTCGAACTTGGCGGATGTGGGGCCAGTCCCAGGGGTCTGTGTTTAATAAGCACGACAGGGGATTCTACTGCCTTGGTCCTCAGAGCTCACTTTGAGAAATATGGCTATGGATGAGCAGTGACATCCACAGAAGTCTGGGATACAGTGGCCAGCAAACATGGCAGCACCGCCACTGAGCAGCTGCTCCTTAAACAACCAGCTAGAAGGCCCTCAGTGCATGTCAAAAACTCCACTCTGAAAGGGGAACTGGCCTGGTCTCTATGTTGAGTGAGAGGTTGCATCATGTCAATGAGGTAACGTCTCCAATTTATACAACATACAGCTCGGGTCTGAGTGTGTCTTGCCTTGCAATCTATTCTAACCTTAATCTTTTTGAAAAATCGCCTGAACAAGTACACTCTAGGGTTGCATGGATTGTGGACCTGGCTTACCTGGGAAAGGGGGTCATCGAGGAATACTGTCCCCAGAGGAGAGGTGAAAGTGCTGCCTTCTTGCTTGAGACAAGGCTTTTCTGGCCTTGGCATATGAATTTTTTTAAAAAAAAAGACAGGGTCTCACTCTGTTTCCCAAGCTGGAGTAGTCATTTGATAATAGCTCACTGCAGCCTCAACCTCCTGGGCTCAAGCAACCCTCCCACCTCAACCTCCTGAATAGCTAGAACTACAGGTGCACATCACCACACGTGGCTAATTTTAAAATCTTTTATAGAAGGCGGTCTTGTCATGTAGCTCCCACTGGTCTTGAACTCCTGGCCTTAAGCAATCTTCCCTCCTCAGCTTCTCAAAGTGTTGGGATTATAGGACCACACCCGCCATAGGTTTTAAAAGGACAGAGATGGTCTTCTGACTTCCTTCTGCAGAAGAGTTACGAATTCACACGACATCACCTTTGGAAGAAAAGGCAGGCTCTTTTGGAGGCCTCTGGTCTGGGTGAGCAGGGAACAGTTACCACCCATGGACATAGAAGCCCTTACCTGGGTTTGGCATCTGTTCTGTTCTTGAAGTTATAAAATGGGAAGGAAAAGCTGTGTTCTGATGTCATGATTCTCTGATTGACCCTGAGGGTATTTAATAATGAAAACAATAAATCTCCTAACAAGAACAAGAATAAAGAGTGACATTTTTGGTTCTTGAGGCTGAGGCTAGTATTTAGGAAATGGCCAGGGGGTGGGGCTCCTGGCTCAACTCCTCTGTTTCTACCTGGAAATAGAGCTACCGAATGTGAAGAAAAAGTCCTTCTCCTTATATATGGTTTCTTGGATTCCTCAAGGATGAGGATGTTACGTTCTCTGTGGTCTTCATAAGTTATGGCTTAGATGTGTTAACAGAGTGGACCTATTCAGTGTTAGAGTCCTGGAGAATGGACAGGGCTCAAGAATTAATCTGGAAAACAGGGACCACATCATGACCACAGCTCAGAAAGAAAGGAGAGCAAAGATCTGGGGAACAGAAAGGACAGAAAACAAAGAGAAGGAATGAAGAAAGGGGTCAGTGGAGTAGGCCTGCAGCTAACACACCTGTGGGGACCATTCTGAGGAATGCAGTGTAGTGCCAAGGGCAGAGTTTCTTCCAATGTGCTCTGATGGCGCTTGCCCAGGAGGTTCTGGGAGAAAAGAGTTCTGTGATCAAATGCCTTGGGGAAGCCCAGCAACCTGTGGACTCTGCTAGGAGATCCCCAAGGCATATTAATAGATTTGGTCCATAGTAATTCAGTGAAAAAGAAAGGAATGAAGACTTCTGAAATAATCCAGTGGGAGAAGAATCTCAGACAAAATGTGATGAGCTGCATTGATTAATCAGATGGGAGGATCCCCTCAATTAGACCTCATCTTTTCCAGGAGCCTGCGGTGGCTAACCTGTGTGGTCTGTCCCCTAGAGTTGTCATCCTCTTTGTCAACTATGCCAGTTTTGCTGATGTTGATGGCTTAGCATGCAAAGGTATATAGAATATAGCATTTCTCAGGTCACTGTCTGAGAAAGAGCAGAGCAGAGACATAGTTTTTTTTTTTTTTTTTTTTAATCAGCACATGCCCTCTGGCATCCCTCTGGCATCTAGCTAACATTGTAATTTGCAAATATAAAAAGGCCAAGGAGTTGGACCTTTGGTTCTCTGGACTGCTTAATCTTATACTCCTGTTTAGAGAATTTCACCAGGTCATTTTTAACAGAACAGCAAACTGGCTGTGGTGGGTCCTCCAGTTGATATTTTACATGGGTGCATTATATCATGTTTGGGAAATGGTCTACAAAGACGTTCTTTACACACATTATCAAGCTTCTGTGCTGCACTCTCCCTGCCCTAAAATCCAAAAATGGCTTCCTAGTTGTGGTCTGCAAGAATGTGTAGGAAGGTGGAGAGACGCAGAGGCTGCTGGGTGACAAAGAGGCATACCTGACGGTGACAGAGGAGCACTGGGCCAGCCTCCTGCCCGCACTCTTCAGGCCGGTGTAGATCTGCCCCATCTCCATGGCTCCTTCCAGCCCCACCACTTCAAGGAGTTGGTCACTGAGGTCTGCAGGGCAAGACAGCAGAAGTAGTGCATATACATGTCTCTGTTCCTCGGACAGGTTCTGGCCAGAAAGTCTGGTCCCCAGATGCCCAGTGTCTGCATCCCTTCATCTCCCACCAAACACCTTCTGCATACTCACTCTGAATAGGGTGTTTCCCCAAAGGTCAAAACATCTACTTTTCATGAAGAGATGGTCAGTTTTAGTGAAAAAAGATTTTGATTCAGACATCATATGCATCCAATAAATAGGTATCAAGAAGCCTCTTCAAACATAGAGTGACATAAATCACAAACCAGCTATTTCTGATCATTTTCAACCCCCCAGTGCAGCTAGAGACATATTGGTTTGGAACTAGGATAGGAAGGAATGTTGATGAAGGCCATTACCCAAAGCTGGATCAAGTCTCTCTTCTCTGAATGTCTGAATCACATTTGGCCTTGCTGACAATGATGGATGGTTAATTAGCCTCAAATCTGGCCTGTGGTAAGCCACTGGTGAGCCAGCCTCCTTGGACATCCTCAGGAAAACCAGTGACCTCTTTCAGGACACCAGGTGCCTAATCTAAGCCAAGGAAAAGAACCAACATCAGATTCTGTGAGCCCACAGTAGCAAAGGAGGGGCAGGAAGTAGAAGGTCTCACACAGTGGCAGCTGCTTCTCATTCAGGACCTAGATGAGGTCCTTTTCTTTAGCATTGCTGAGGCTTGGATGGTGCACCCCCAATTTCTTGTGAAAGCAATAGCAGGATTAATGTTTGATGTTGGGCTCAAAAGTCACTTTTCCAGCACAACTTTCATTTATTTAAAACGGAAGCAAAATCAAAAGGCAGATTTTTAAAAAGCTTCCATTCCTTCGCCTACCCAGGCAAAAGTAGCTTTCTCATAAGTTGTGGTGGATCACTAACAGCTTCTTAATATCCACAAACTAGAAAACTGTGTCTATGTTAATGCTTTTGCTTATTTAACAGGTGGCTTCTGTCTTCTAAAGTGCCTCCTGGTATAGTGTAACAGTGTTAAGACTGGCAAGGAGATGTTTGAGTTTGTCTTTACTCTTGTTTAGAAGGCTAACCATTGTTAAAAAACAATCTCTTGGCGGATGTATTTCTAGTGAACACAGTTAAACAAACCATTGGGCTTACCACAAATGTGTCAACATTGCTAGTCTCAATTACTGATGATCACTAATGGACATCAGTTGCCAAGAGATACACGGCTTGCATCGGTCTTTCTATGACAGGCACATAGCTTTTCCCCACTACGTCTATTGACAATCACATTCTCCCCTAGTACTCCTTTCTTCATGTCTGTGAAAAGATACTATCTCCTTAAACGCTCCATCTCATTTGGACTTGGAATAAAAAGCCATGAAAGGGTAATGTTTGTTTAGGAGAAGACTCCAGGCTCTCTGATGGAGTTTGGACCTAATGAACAATGAATATCTAAACTTAATTAGCCACTTTCTTACCAAAGAGGGTTGAATAATGTTGGATGATCTGGCTCACTTTATCATTCTAATAGTGTCTGTGAAGACAACATGGGCTATGAATGTGTGTGTGTGTGTGTGTGTAAGAGAAAGAGACAGCAGAAAGAGAGAGAGAAGGAGGAGGGAGAGGAAAAGGGGGAGGAGGAGGAGGAAAGGTAAAGAGTGTGTCTAGGGCTGAGGGGGGTTGGGGGCTGATGTTGGGGTAGGAGAGAGCAGGAGAAAACGGAAGCAGAACTTTTCAGAAGTCTCTTGAGTGGCAGAGACATATGTCTTGTAAAATGTTGCTCTTCGTACCAGGCTTTGGTGTCTGATGGTGCTGTGATAGTTCAATGTTTTCCCTCCTTGAAACATTCCCTGGTAACAAAATGTTCTAAGAAGCAGGGGACTTAATAGACTCAAGTATTTCAGCTTTACAATGTCTTGGTCTTTTAACAGATTTTCCCGATGAATGGGTTTAACTCTAAAGTTGTTATCACTTCCCACACGTTACCTTGCAGCTATCACTTCCCACACATTACCTTGCTTCCTGGCTCTCGAAGAGAAGTAATGAAGGCTGATCTCATCAGCATGGTGGGTGGGTGGGGGCAGGGGCTTACACAGATGTGGGACTGAGGAGATTTGTAGGGAAAGGGGCTAGAATCTTGGCATACTGTTTGCCATTCTGCCTTTGAGTTTTCCCTGGCATAGAGAGGCTGAGATGACTACCGCAGAGGCAGGAATTGATTGCTCTTTTACTTCTCTACCGTTGCCCAACTGATCTTTCCTTCTACTTCCTAGAATGCCTACGGAGAAGTCTTAAGGTAAAGAAATCTCTGCAAAGTTGTTTCTCGAAGTTATAAGACCGTGAGACCCTTTTCTTGTGTGTGTGATACCTATAAACAACCCACAGCGTCGACATTTTAGGAATGCATTCTGGGAAATTCTGGCATTGCTTCATTCCCTTTACTTCCTCTATCACAGAGATATTCAGGTACAAATTAAATTTGGAGTTAAAGAGAACAGAATGCAAGTCAGTGTTTAGGCACATAGAACAATTAATGTTTAGATTGAGACATCTGGTATACCAGGTGTCTGTTTTACCTTAAGCATCAATGATTCAGAGTGTGATTTTGGCAATTCATGTCATCTCCATATTGTCTTTATACTCTTCCACTCATTAGTATTTATGATCAAATGTCTATGCACCTTAGTAAAACAGGAATTCACTCACTCACTCACTCACCAGTTACAGAGTAACAACTCAGTGCCTGTCTTGTAAGAGTTGGGATGCAAAATGTTCTATTCTTGAAGGGCTCTTAGCCAAAAAGAAGAAACTGAGTTAGATGTAGAAAATGCTGTAATTGGACAGCAGGATCAAGGAAGCCTCAGGGACTGACTCTGCTGGGGCAAGCCTCAAAGGCAGGTGTCCCAGACATCTCAACAAGGTCTTGAAGGATGATTGACTGCCAAGGTATTTTTGAGTTGAAAAGAGGAAGGAAGAAGGACTTTCTAAGCACAGGGATGATCATGTGTGGGGTTGGAAAGTCACAGGATGAAGAAAAAAAGTAAACAATAAACTCTCTTGGCAATTTCATTGGAAAATATAAAAGTATTTTTTTCCTAAGAAGAATTACTGTCCAGAGATTCTTTTTGGCCAGAGCTAGAGGAAGAGGGTCTCTGGGCCAGCATGAATGTTTTGCAGCCTCGATAGTATTGGTCTGTCCATAGTATGGGGCCACAGAGCCAGGTCTTTCAGTACTGCTCTCATTTATTCCTCGATAGCAAAGCCTTGGACAGTGTTTTGTGTGAACACATGATATAAGCTCTCCAAGAAAAGAAGAAGATAACAAACGGGAAAAGGAGAATGTGGAGGCAATGGAGGAAAAGCGAGGACAACAGCAGGGTTCCAACCCGGCCCATTCAGTTCAGCCTCCAGGAAAAGCAGATCTGATCATGTCATCCCCATATGAAAAATCCTCAGTGGCACCCATTATAAAACCAAGTGCTGGCCAGGCACGGTGGCTCACGCCTGTAATCCCAGCACTTTGGGAGGCTGAGGCGGGCGGATCATCTGAGATCAGGCATTCAAGAGCAGCCTGGTCAACATAGTGAAACCCTGTCTCTACTAAAAATGCAAAAAATTTAGCCAGGTGTGATGGTGGGTGCCTGTAATCTCAGCTATTTGAGAGGCCGAGACAGGAGAACTGCTTGAACCCAGGAAGCGCAGGTTGCAGTGAACTGAAGATTGCACCACTGTACTCCAGCCTGGGCGACAGAGCGAGACTCTGTCTCAAAACAAAACGGAACAAAACGACAACAAAAACAGGTGCTGGGGAAGGGAATATGCGGCGTGCATACTTTCACGCTGAAAACGTACACTGGTAGGAAGGAAACAATCTGGCCAGTTTTACTGAGTATAAAACTTCCTTGCTGCTTGATCCATTAATTTCTTTCTTGGTACTGATCATGAAAATCCCTGATAGAAACTAAGTTCATACAAATATGTGCATTGTGGCATCGTTTGTAACAGGGAAATATTCCTACCCCCATTTCTTCCTGTATGGGAACAGTTAAATAAGTGATATGGTATCTATATGATGGAATTTTTTGCTACCATTAAAATATTTAAAAACTTCCAATAACATCATTATGTTGAAATATTGAATGTGAAGGAAGAACATAAACTTACTTATACAGCATCCTCTCAACTAGGTGAGAATGTGCATAAAAGAAAAGGACAAACCTCAACAAAATCTTAACAGTGGTGAGTTCCGGGTAATTAAAGGTAATTGTTATTTCCTTCTTTGTGCTTTTTGGTATTTATTTTCTATAAGTATGCATTAATGTTAAAACAAGTCATTTACAAAAACATATCAACTGCTCTTCACAGTTAGAAAAATAATGCTCACATTCCCTGGTTCGATGCCCAAGGTCCAATCTCCATCTGGCAATGGGCTGCCTCTGCAGATTCACTTCCTGTCTTTATGAGGCTAGATGCCTGCTGCAGACACAAGCACATGTCATTCCCCAGGCAAACCCGACTGTAACAACATGACATTCCCCAGGCAAACCCTATTGTCTCCTCCTCTGTGCTTTTACATATACTCTACCTATGCTTTCTCCCTCTTTCACTTGTTTATCAAAACTCAGGCCAAGTGTCATCAACTTCCAAAAGTTCAAAAAGAAATTCAAACTTCTGTGTCTGTGGTTTGACTTACATGCTCCTCCTCAAACTCTCCCAGGTAGATATAGTCAAAGAAAGAACAAGGAAGACAAGGGCAATGATGGTATTGGCTGTGGCCAGATGGCTGCAGTAATTCCTGTGCCAAGGGTCAAGGTTGAATAGGAGAGGAGATGGACTGAATGAACAGGGAGAAGGTAAACAAGAGATTTAAAGCGTTCTAGAAATAGCTGCTCTGAGACAGTGAACGAGAGGACTGGGGAGAGGTGCCGTGAGCAGCACTAGCTGATAACAAATTCCACCTGTAGTCCCAGTGGTGGGCAGCTGAAGTGGATGGTGGAGGGTGGGATCAGAGTCAAGGAGAAATGAGACTCGGTCAATGATTCCTAAACTCTGCTGAGTGTTAGAAAGACCTGGGGAGCTTTTAAAAACAACAATGCTGGCCTAGCAAGGGGGCTCATGCCTGTAATCACACCACTTTGAGAGGCTAAGGCAAGTGGATCATGAGATTAGGCATTGAGACCAGCCTGGCCAACATAGTGAAACCCCATCTCTACTAAAAATACAAAAAATTAGCTGGTGGTGGTGGCAGGTGCCTGTAGTCCCAGCTACTCCAGAGGCTGAGTCAGGAGAATCGCTTGAACGTAGGAGGCAGAGGTTGCAGTGAGCCTAGATGGTGCCACTGTACTCCAGCCTGGGTGATAGTGCAAGATTCCGTCTCAAAAACGAACAAACAAACAAATAAAAAAGCAGCAATGCCAGGAATTGCCAGGAAAACAGCAATTCAACTCGTATAGGATGCAACCTATACAAGTGACATCAAATGCCATCCTGACTTAACTTATTTAGGTTGCATCCTATATGAGTTAAATCAGAATGTGTGAGCACAGGAGCTAGGCATCAGTCTTTGTTTTCAAAGATTTCCAGGTGATGAAAAAATGCAGCCCGGTTTGGGAACCACTGGGCTAAGATAATGGGTGGATCATTCGTATTGGTCAGTGGGTCTCAAAGTCTGGTCCCGGATTGGCAGCCTCAGCATCACCTGGGAACTTGTTAGAAATGCAAATTCTTAGGCCCCACCCCAGACCTACCCAATCAGACAGTCTGGAGGTTGGGCCCAGCAGTCTGTGTTCTGACAAGCCCTCTGGAAGATTCCAAGGCATGCTTAAGTTTGAGAACTTGGGCCTTAGGCAATAAAACTGCCCCAAATATATACAGAAGCTGGAGTGAAGAAGAATGTCAACAAGTTATTTCATGACTGCTTTGATCTACTGCTTTTTCAATGGAAAATTTGAAATGATAATACTGACCTCAAAGTGGGGTTATGAGATCTAAATGGCAGACCTGTATGTGAAAGTGGCTGGCACAGAGTGGGCACTCAAAATACATTGGTTTCACTTTCCTTTTCTCCACATTGACCCTTACAACTCCCAGGGATCAGTCTATCTATCTTCTTAGGGCTGTGTACAAGAGTCCCTAGGCTATAACATTAAGGCTAAAAACATTTTCTTAAATTTTCAATGTTCCTCATGGTTTTATGCTTCCTGTAAAGGTTAGAAATCCAGATGAGCTCAACACGATGAGTAAAGGCTAGCAGAACACTCGTATCTAAGGGGCACAGCTGACATGTCCAGTCTTTTTTTTTTTTTTTTAAGCAGAGTCTCACTCTATTGCCCAGGCTGGAGTGCAATGGCACGATCTCAGCTCACTGCAACCTCTGCCTCCTGGGTTCAAGTGATTCTCCTGCCTCAGCCTCCTGAGTAGCTGGGACTACAGGCACGTGTCACCACACCCAGCTAATTTTTGTGTTTATAGTAGCGACGAGGTTTCACGAATATTAGCCAGGCTGGTCTCAAACTCTTGACCTCATGATCCGCCCGCCTCAGCCTCCCAAAGTGCTGAGATTACAGGCGTGAGCTACCGCACCCCTGGCCACATGTCCAGTCTTTCATTGGGAACATCTGGAAGAAAAAAAACCCAAAATGTTCAAGTTCCTTAGCTAGGTGTGCAAATATCCCTCTGCTTGGACAGCCCCGTGTTTAGCCTCCTGGGATGCCCCAGGCACCATGCTTGTTCCTTCTTCTGTGCTTACACAGCGGATCTCATCCAACAGCAACTGTCTCTGTTGGTATCACTCTCTTAACTCCACTGCGATTTGAAGGCAGGACTGTGTTCTTGTTGTGTTTCTCTTTGTGGCTCTAGCAACTAGCCCAGCCTTTGGCATACAGAAGGCTCTTCATATATGTTTGTTGAATAAACTGAAAAATATAGATGCTTTAGAGCCAAAGAGTCTGACAGGTTTGGCCAGAAGAAGGAAAGAGACAATGATCGATAATAATAATGATAATCATAATAATTATAGTTGTCTGTAGATCCATGGGGGATTGGTTTTAGGACCCCTGCAAATACCAAAACAGATGCTCAAGTCCCTGATATACAATAGTGCAGTATTTGCATAAAGCCAGTGCACATGCTCCTGTTACTTTAAATCATCTCTAGATTACTTATAATACCGAACACAATGCAAATGCTCTGCAAACAGTTGTTATACTGTATTGTTTAGAGAATAATGACAAGAAAAAATGTCTATGTGTGTTCAGTACAGGCATAACCATCCATTGAAAAAAAAAATCTTTGATCTGCTGTTGGTTGAATCCACAGATGCAGAACCCATGAATATAGAAACCTGACTGTACTTGCCTAGATTGTACTGGGTAGCAGGCTTTCCATGTATTAGCTCATGTAATCTGCTTTTAACAGTCAGTGTCTACCCAGCCTGATTTTTGCCTCTCTCCCTTATTGCATAATTTTTCTGTCCATTCTCATCCCAGTCTCTTTTTTTCCCCCCTGAGATGGAGTCTTGCTTTGTTGCCCAGGCTGGAGTGCAATGGCATGATCTCGGCTCACTGCAACCTCCACCTCCTGGATTCAAGAGATTCTCTCACTTCAGCCTCCGCCCACCATCATGCCCAACTAACTTTCATACATTTGGAGAGACGGGGTTCCACCATGTTGGCCAGGCTGGTCTTGAACTCCTGACCTCAGGTGATCCGCCGGCCTTGGCCTCCTAAAGTGCTAGGATTACAGGTGTAAGTCTCCGTGCCTGGCCCCTGATTGCTTTTTCTGCATTCATTGTGAAAATGCAATCATTTAAAAGGCAGGGGAATCTCTGGGTGTCCTGATTTGGGCCCTTCTCTTACAGTGCCTTTGAGAAGTTTGGGATGTCCTTAGCTTAAGAGAATGCTTTGCTACCCTCAGGCCCACCCCCACTTCGCTTCCCCTTCCATCAGCACACCAGGGTTCAGGTCTCGGGGCTGCCATGGAGCAGCCCAGGGAATCAAGCAACCCTGAATTGAGGTGTGGGCCCCTGACTATCTGCGGAGCCAAAAGAGTTTCAAAACCATATCACCATAGTGGCAAGTAAGCCTGCCCCACACCTTAGAGCATCTGTGTCATACATGTGGGCACTGCCGGTTTAGTTGGGTTACAGCAGGACTGGTGAGCTAAGATGTTAGGTGCTGTTGTTTGGGCTGGTATCCTTTCAGTTCAGTGGGTACTACTAGTTAGCCAATGCTCATTTTGAGCACTTACCAGCAGGCGTATGCACTTGATTCATTCGAAATGCAAACAGGAATTTGTCTCTACTTAATAAATGGCTGCTGACAGATAAACTGGCGTCACAGAGGAAAAGAAAAAAAGCTGGGAAACTCTACACTAAGTTCTTGAGTATGGGACTAATAGCTTAATTTTGGTGTCATTTAGGGTAGGTCATTTGTTCTCTCTGAGCCTGTTTTCACATCTCGAAAATAGGGGCCGCATTAGTCTGACCAGGCGGCCATAAATAAGCAGCCACAGGCTGGGGGGTTTAAACAATAGAAATGCATTTTCTCATGGTTCTGGAGGCTGGAAGTCCAAGGTCAAAGTGCCAGCAGGGTGGGTTTCCCCTGAGCCCCCTCCCTTTGGCTGGCAGCTGGCTGCCCTCTGGCTGCCTCTTCACAGGGCTGTTCCTCCATGCATATGGCCCTTGGTGATTCTCTGTGTGTCTGAATCTCTTCTTCTTCTTCTTCTTTTAGAGACAGAGCTTCACTCTTGTTGTCCAGGCTGGAGTGCAACAACGTGATCTCGGCTCACTGCAACCTCCACCTTTCTGGTTCAAGCGATTCTCCTGCCTCAGCCTCCCAAATAGCTGGGATTACAGGCATGCCCCACCATGCCCAGCTTATTTTGTATTTTTAGTAGAGACGGGATTTCTCCATGTTGGTTCGGCTGATCTTGAACTCTGCACCTCACGTGATCCGCCCACCTCGGCCTCCCAAAGTGCTGGGATTACAGGCATGAGCCACCGAGCCTGGCCCCCAAATCTCTTCTTATAAGGACACCAGTGAGACTGAATTAGGGCCCACCCTAATAACCTCATTTTAACTTAATCACTTCATTAAAGGCTCTGTCTCCAAATACAGTCACACTCTGAGGTACTAGGGGTTAGGGCTTCTTCGATGCATGAATTTTTGGGAGACACAGTTTGGCCCATACACGGATAATCATAAACTCTACTTCACTGGATTATTTTGAGAACAAAAGAGATACAGAATATGAAGGTGTTCTGTAAAAAGCCATGTCCCTTATCACTGTGCTGCTGAGAAGCTGACAAGCGCTGGGTATGTGTGGGATGTTCTTATCCTCCTCAGAAAGAAAGGCCACAAGCCCAGCTTTGCTCTGCAGTGGGGCCAGGTTCAGTGCCCACCGTCTAGACAGGTGAGTGGGAGCTGGCAGGCCTCCTTGCAGACTTGGCTCGCTAAGGCTCCGGCAGGCATGGCCTCGGGCTCCTCTCCTGCCTCCAAATTTCCCTGGAGATGGGCATGTGTCTTTGGTGGCTGAGGCACTCAAAACCCAACAAAGCTGGGCACTGCTTAGCTCCTCTGAGCCTCCCAGTTGGACTGGTCTGCACAGACGAAACACTGCTCCGGCTAAAGAGCTTCAAATCGCAGCTCGGAAGCAATGTAGCCTGAAAAAAGCCTAGGGGTGGGGAAATGGAAAGAATCCCAAAAGACTGTTTCCTGATCTTCTGCACGGGAAGGGGACTGGGGTTTCCAGGAACAAAAGAGTGAGGAAGGAAGGGAAGCTCAAACTGGTCCATCTCTATTCCCATGTTCCCACCTGGCCTCTCAAAGCACCAGGCCTTCAGGCATCCCATCCATAACTAAGCTGAAGAACACTCTATGATTAATGCTTTCCCTAGAGAAACGGACAGTGTCACAAGGAGAGAAGCAGAGAGCTTATTCCTTGGTCTGCCATGAATCCAGCACAGAGAATGTACACCTGCGACAGGTCGTGAAACAGCATGAGCTTCGGACAGAGTCAGGTCTCATCCTGTCACTTGGGAGAAGGCTCTTAACTTTTCTGAGTCTGTCCTTTATCTGGAAAATGTATTAATAGACACAATAAGTCACTGGCAGGGTTGTCTCAAGGTTTAGAAGGGATGCCTTCAGGTGCCCTGTATGAATAGGATGGGATCAGAGCAGCCCACAGACGGCCCTCAGGGAACACTTGCTGTTACTGCGACTTTCTGTTTCTTTAAAAGGGATGTCCTCAGGGACTTCCATCTTTGCTACACAGTAAGTGCATGGCCTTCTGTAGATGGTAACTAATGTAACTTAGAGAAGGTTCTGCAAGAAGAGAAGGCGGGGTGGGAAGGAATGAGAGGAAGGGAGGGGGAAGAAAACGAGAAGGGAGGAGCGGGGAGGATTCTTTAAGAGAAAGACAGAGACGGTAAAGAGCAGAGATATTGTGGCCTTGAGAATTGAGGGTGACTTGCTCCTCTGGCAAATGAAGCATCTCTATTCCTTTTTTAATTTTTACTCCAAAACAGAGAGGAAGCTTATTTGAAAATGAACTCCCTTCCTTTCCCTGTGGCTGTGTGTGCGTGTGTGTGTGTCTGTGTGTGTGTGTGTGTGTGTGTGTGTGTGTGTGTGTGTGTGTGTGTGAGTGATGCAATCCAACAACTATCCAGGTTGCCCTCGCTTGTTCCTGGGCTGAGCAAGGGGAGAGGAGAGCAGGTTTTAGACACCTTTAAGGCGTGGATTGGACACTCTCAGGCAGTTGTGCCATGCCCTTGTCACACTGGCTTGCAGGTTTCTGCTACCCTCAGGGATCTGGAAAGCCCCATCAAGGCATACAAATGGCCAGAGGGCACCGAGTGGTCTTTGAGGCTCGATAATCCCCTTGGGAAGGGGTAGGAAGGAGCATCTGGGCGAGCCACTGCTGTCTGAGGAGGAGCGGGCCTGCAGAGCCCGAGACAGAAGCGAGGGCTGGGCCCAGCAGGCCGGGCTGGAACTGTGGCGTCTGTTCTGGCTCTGTCTACCTGTGTGATCTGGGAAAAGCACTTCCTCCTCAGGGCATCAGTTTCCCCCAATTGAAGGTGGAGACACCCCATCTCTAAGGTCTATTTGAGCCCTTCCAGCCAAGATGGAGGCCGGATTCCTGATGGTCTGGGTCAAGAGCAGATTGGCAGGAGACCTCCCCTGTCCTCACACAGTACGGAAGATGGAGCGTGCAGCACAGCCCTACACGGAGGCAAGAGAAAGCGTGAGGGCCTGTGCACAACAGCCATTGCTGCTGGTTCCTGAAAGCCTGCCTGTGTGGTGGGCAGGGCGGGAAATGTATGTCCTCCATTCTGTGTGACTTTATCTTCTGGGGTTCTCCAGGGCTCTGACGAAGTTGCTGTATGTTGGGGGAGGTGGGCTTTGAAAGCTCTGTGCATGCGGGTCAGGTGCTTCAGAGAGGGAGGCACTAACGGGCCGAGCTGGGTGGTGGGGAGTGTCTCTCTTGGAAATGGCTCTGAAGCAAGGGTTTGACATGAGCACGCCCCGAGAAGCCAAGGGCGAGAATGTTCTTTGGCCTGGGAGTAACAGAGCTATAGAATCTTGATCTGGTGGTCCCAGTGAGGTCCAATGCTGGGCGCAGACTCCAGGCTAGGCCTAGAGCTTCACAAAGGACAAAAGCAGGAACTGACACACGGAAGCTAATTAAACTAAAAGGCTTCTGCACAGCAAAAGAAACAATCAACAGAGCTCACCAGCAGCCCAAGGAATGGGAAAAAATGTTGCAAACTCTGCATCCGGGAAAGATTTTTCTTTCAATCCTTGTGGCAACTCTGTTAAAAACTGTCCCAACATAAAAACAATAACAACAAGCCCTTCAGGCTCAGAGGCTGAGAAACTTGCCTAATATCAGATAGCTGGCATACCGCCAAGCTGGAATTCAAACCAAGGCCCGATTCAAAAAATAAGCTCATTTGAAAGGACGCAAGGCACAGACAAAATACCTTGGTGTGATAGGGCATTTGAAGGCAGCGAGGTGAGCTTGGATGGGAGTGAGCCTCTTTTCACCTTCACTCAGGGAAGCCTTGGCTACACTATCCTATTAAATGAAATGCTGAGTCGTCTTGAAGGTAAAATACTAGTTGGTACGTTACCTGGCATTACCCACTGAGCTCAAGAAACTCATTCCGGGCACTCCGTATATAATAAAATAAATCAATTAGTGCTAAGCTTTTCCAGCTTAACTCAATCCTGATCCTCAGGCATGGCATATAGTACATTGCAGAGATCTGGACTGGCCAGACTAATCACAGCTCAGCGGGCTGTCTGCAACACCCACTATTGAGAGATCAACTCGGAGAGATCTTATAAGGAAACTAATCGCATACACTAAGATCATCTCACATTCTCCAGAAAGGCAAAGTTGGAAGAGAGTCACAGCAGGGAGGGCCTTTTTCTGGTGGTTGGGTCAGGATTGGCCAGAAAGGGGGAGGTGTGGGAGGGTGCTGGGTGTGTGTGGAAAGAATCTGATGTTTGGAATACTAGGACTCCGGCTCTAGTCCCAGATCCACTAGCAAACACAGTCTTGGATAGGTCAATTAACCTCCTGGGCCTTGTTTTTCTCATCTATAAAGTATTCCTCAGGGGTGCTGTAGGGGATTCAAATGAGATGATGTATGTAAAATATTTGTAGCATCTGGTGCTACATCCACATAAGCACTTAACACATGCTGGGTGAATAGACCTGAAGAGAAGAGATGGGCGCTGGCCACATGCTGGCAGTGCGGAAGGGCAGAGGTCCCTGCTGATGCCTCTGTTCTGCTAACAGAAGTCCCTAGTAATGGGGAGAGGTTTGGGTGTGGAGGCAGGCAGGAAGAGGCTGAGTTTGTTGGGAGAAACAGCATGGGTCTTGCTGGGTGGTTTGTGGGGAGGGAGGAATCACCCGTGTGGCAGTGTCCTCTGTCCACCCCTTACTTACTATTGGCTCTGTCCATCCTTCCCTTTGGGCCACTGACTCTCAGTATGAGGCTTGGAGTTGTAAGCCTGGATTCTGCATTAGTCTCTTCACTGGCCTAGTTACCACCAGGTTCTTTCTCTTGCTTCTCAGCCAAACTGCCCATGACTCTCAGATCCTATTGCTCCTAGCTGAAAAGCATTCATCTCTTCTTATTATTGAAAGGATCATGTTCAAACCCTGACACAGGACTCAAGGATCTCCATCTTCCAGTCTTTGCTTTGCTACTTCTGTGTTTCAGTGTCCAGCCCATGTTTCCTTTCTTTTACTCACTGTCTTTTCAAATCTGTTCGAGCTCCCAGGACTAACACACATGTGTTTCATCTTGTTCATTCATTTGTCCATCAAATATTTGTTGATCACCTACTGGGTGCATTGCATGGTGCTGGAAGGCTGGAGCTCACGTTCTGAAGGGGAGACCTCCTTGCCTCCCACACTCTTATAAACTTGTCTCTTCCATGCCGCACAATTGTTCTACAGCTATTCCTCACATGTAGATATTAGATTGTCAACTACTTCAGGCCTGGACCACAGTGTATTTTTGTCCCCTCTGCAGACTTGGAGCACCTTACATACTCGAAGACAGGTTTGAGTCCAGGCTCTATCTTGTGTTATCCATGCAATTCTGGCCCAGTCATGTAATCCCACTGAGCTTCAGTGTCTTGAGATGTAAAGTGTATTAAATAATTATGCAATAGTTTTGTCCCATAAGTAGGTATTCAGTAAATAATAGCCCAACACATATTTGCTGATTAAGAAGATTAAACACTACTATGGACTGAATGTTTGTGTTCCCCTCCCCCCATATTCATATGTTGAAGCCCTAATTTCCAATATGACGGTATTTGGAGGTGGGGCCTTAAGGATATAATCATATAATGAGGGTGGAGTTCTTGAGAATGTGATTAGTTCCCTTATAAGGAGAGATTGAGAGAGAGAGATGATCTCTCCACATGAGGATGCAGCAAGAAACACCCATCTGCAAACCAGGAAGAGGACTCTCACCAGGAACCAAGTGTGCTTGCGGCTTGATCTTGGACTTCTCGGCCTCCAGAACTGTGAGAGATCAACTTCTGTAATTTAAGCCACCCAGTCCATGGTATTCTATTACAGAAGCCCAAGTTACTAAGAAAAACACTTCTTGGGCCGGGCGCAGTGGCTCACGCCTGTAATCCCAGCACTTTGGGAGACCGAGGCGGGTGGATCACAAGGTCAAGAGATCAAGACCATCTTGGCCAACATGGTGAAACCCCGTCTCTACTAAAAATACAAAAAAATTAGCTGGGCGTGGTGGCACGCACCTGTCGCCCGAGCTAATTGGCAGGCTGAGACAGGAGAATTGCTTGAACCCGGGAGGTGGAGGTTGCAGTGAGCCGAGATCATGCCACTGCACTCCAGCCTGGCACCTGGTGACAGAGCGAGACTCTGTCTCAAAAAAAAAAAAAAAAGAAAGAAAAGAAAAGAAAAGAAAAACACTTCTTGCACCAAATAGAAACAGATCAAAGAGAAAACCAACATTCAGGCTGGGCAGAGCATACGGCTAGGATGGAGTTTTGCCATGGGATGGATCTGAGGTGGTGCCTAATATTAAATGGTCTTAAGAGTTTCTAAAGGGGAACAGAGACCAGTTTGGGGGTCAAGATGGGCAAGTGTAAGAGGGTAAAACTAAGGTGTCTAGTACTGCCGAAGAGGCTAGCCTAGAATTTTCTTCTGCATGTGAAAAGTGAAAGGTTCCTTGGCTCTGTGGTTCTATTTTGAGCAGCAAACCTCCTGAGGCAAGAATTAAGTTGGAGTTCAACTCCAGCTCGAACCTGTGTGAGCGTGTTTCCTCTGCAGATGCTGAGCAGCCTCCTGAGGCACATTTCCACCTCGCCAGGCCCTCCCAGGTCTTGGAGAAGGGAGTGGGAGGGGGAGGAGACACAGCTGGAGTTCTAGTCTTCTTCATTCAGACGTCAGCTGAGAAAGAGTGAATGATTGCTTCACTTGAATTTCCAGTGGATTGGAGTTGGGTGAGGACCAGCTGGAAATTACAAGGCTGGGGTGGGGTTGAGGTGGTTACTCTGCTGTATGTAGAAGGAATTCTATGTTTGGAATACTTGGATCCAGTGCCAGATGCACCAATTAGTGTCACCTTCGATAGGTCAGTGAATCTCCCTGGGCTTCATTTTTCTGATTTATAAAATTTATTCTTGGTATTCCTTGGAGGAGAAACCAGGCTTATCAGTGCAGTGCTTCTCAAAAACTTCTGTGCATGAGATCGCCAGCAGATCTTGTTGATACGCAGATTCTGCTTCGGCAGGCCTGGTGTGGGACTTGAGAGTCTGCCCTTCTGACACACACCCATGCAAGGCCAGTGTTCCTGGTTCATGGACCACATGGCGTTCTAGTGCAGGGATGGCTAACCATGGTTTGAGGATCGAATCCAGCCTGCTGTTTGCTTTTGTAAATAAAGTTTTATCAGCACACAGCCATGCTCGTTCATTTGAATATTGCCTATGGTGGTTTTCATGCTAAGTGGACAGAGATGAGTAATTGCATCAGAGACTGTATAATGCACACAGCATAATTAATAGTTACTATATGGCCCTTTGCCAACCCCTGTTGTAGAGGACTGAGGACTGATCTGTGTGAGCCGGAGGCTCTGGATTTCTCATCTGGGTTTGGCTGAGGGCAAGCCACTTCACCTTGCTGGTTCTCACTTTGCTTATCCAGGGAACAAAATAATATCTCTATTTCTAGGCAGGCTGTGATTCTGGGATTTCAATATTACATAGAAAGCATCACAGTTTCGGCCGGGTGTGGTGGCTCACGCCTGTAATCCCAGCACTCTGGGAAGCCGAGGCGGGCGGATCACGAGGTCAAGGATCGAGACCATCCTGGCCAACATGGTGAAACCCCGTCTCTACTAAAAATACAAAAATTAGCTGGGCGTGGTGTCACATGCCTGTAGTCCTAGCTTCTTGGGAGGCTGAGGCAGGAGAATCGCTTGAATCCGGGAGGTGGAGGTTGCAGTGAGCTGAGATCATGCCACTGCACTCCAGCCTGTGCCTGGCGACAGAGTAAGACTCTGTCTCAAAAAAAAAAAAAAAAGAAGAAGAAAAAAAGAAAAGAAACATCACAGTTTCTATAGAAACAGGCATGTTGAATGGCCTGCATTTGGAAACTGTAAAAACATGCGTGATCTAACCCTGCAGAGTCCAGCAAGGCAGATCCTGCCGGATGCCATGAGAGGTCTGTGGAGACAGACCACAGCTACAGCCTGACGTAGAGTCAGAAAAGGGCTTGAGAGGAGGAAAGAGTGAGAATTGGAGGCTGACCTCCTGAGCTCCAATACAGAGGGGGTCCTGGAACAGCCCATGCCAGCATCACTCACACAAATTCACTCTTGCTGAGACACCAACTCAAAAACAATTCCCTAACTCACTGCTCCATGCGCTCCTGACTGGGTGCATTTGGACAACCAATATTAACAAGCCTTTTTGAGGCCCCTGAGACTTTGCCAGGCACAGGGAGATAGAAGGGATTATGACATCTGGGGCCTCCTAAGGGCCTCATAGTCTGATGGGAGAAACATCATGTGAATAAATAATTATGTGAGAATTCCTCAAGCCAGCCGTGAAGGGAAACGTGTGACTCTGGGTCTCCAGCTTGGGCAACAGGTGAGACATCAGTAAGGCAGGGAACATGGGTACGGGGCGGAGGCAGTGTTTCTAGGAGGGGGAAGGATGTGTAAAGAAGGGGAAGATAATGACTAGTTTGGGGCATGTTGATTCTAACGTGGGCTGCTTGAAGGACTAAATGACAAAGCTGTGATTTCCTATGAAAAGCAAAACAACATCTTGGTAGGCCTGCAAATGTTTAACGAGAATGACATGTATGTTGCCATGGTTACTTCCCAGCGCTGAGAAGCGTCCCAGTGTAGCCCCCATAGGACATCTGGGGCTCCGTAGGGGTCACCTGCCTTGCTCTGTCTCAGTTCACAGGAAAGACCTGGGCCAGAGAGATCTCTGTTAAATGCAAACTTTTAAGGAATATTTTTATTTTCTCTCAACTGGAAAGAGTGGTGGCTGATCATTTCTCACTATGATTGTCAAATCTCCACTGAATGGGAAAATTGGAACTCTACAGATCTGGACAGCTCCTGAACCCCTGAGGCCACATTCTGTGCCGGCTTCATAAAGGTGAAAAGAAAGCCATGAGAAGCAATGAACTCGTGCTCACAATTATTTTGGTGTCTCAGCTGATCTTAGCTCCTCACCTGCGAATATGAATCTGAGATGGCCGAATGGCATCCTGTTCCCTTGCTTGGGAATTCAGGGCATAGTCCTTACAATTAGTGAGAATCCACATGGGCGCAGTACACAGACAGATTGAACCATACGTGCTTGCAAAGTAGCAGAGCCAGGGTTTCCCCCTTCCCAGGTAAGGTTCCCACATCTAGGAGGGCAGATCTGATGATTGCACATATCTGCCTGGGGAGCGCGTGTGCCTGCTGTGCTGCGTCGGTCTGAGTACTAGGCGAGTGAGGCCATAGGCATGCCTATGAGCTACACACTGGCTTGTTGGCTTTGCCTGGGTCCTGGGTAGCTATGCAACTCTTAGCACTTAGCACAGTTCCTAATTATATGCCTGTCTATGGGATTATTTTATTGAGGCCTGGCTCCCCCACTTCCCAATGGCTACAAGGACGATGTTTGTTTTTGATTTTGTTCACCGTTATACCATGGGGCCTGGCACTTGGTGATGGCTTTGTAAGTATGTGTCGAATAAACTGACAGGAAGCCTGTCCCCACTGCTGGGAAAATGACTCAAAGTGAACACTACCACAGGGGTCTGTTTCCCTGTCGTTGTTTACCAAGAATTGTAAAAAGTATTATCTAGTGAGAGTCTGGAGAGATTTTGCTCTACTCGTTTAAAACCTTCTTTAGGGGCTGGGGGCAGTGGCTCACGCCTGTAATCCCAGCACTTTGGGAGGCCAAGGTAGGCTGATCACCTGAGGTCAGGAGTTCGAGGCCAGCCTGGTCAACATGGAGAAACGCTGTCCTACTAAAAATACAAAAATTAGCTGGGCGTGGTGGTATGTGCCTGTAATCCCAGCTACCTGGGAGGCTGAGGCAGGAGAATCACTTGAACCTCAGAAGTGGAGGTTGCAGTGAGCAGAGACTGCGCCATTGCACTCCAGCCTGGGCAGAAAGAGAACAACTCCATCTCAGTAAAATAAAATAAAATAAAACAAAACAAAACCTTCTCTAGGACACACCATTTGCAGCTCAAATAGGATTGACTGAGAAATCACTGAGAGGAAAGCTGCTTTAATATCAGACAGCCAGTGGGGCCAGGTGTGGAAAACAGGCTCAAGGCCACCACTGGCTTGAGACTGAAGGCTGGATAGGAGCAGACGTGAGGATCAGTGAAGAGTCTGAGAAAATATGCAGGAGGCCTCTCCATTTATGTTTTAGGCGGGGGCCAGAAAGAAACAATGGCATAGCTTCCCAGGACGTTGCTCCTCAACCTCAGGGGGTCCGACCCAGCCTTGTGCCATGCCCTTGGTGTGTCACCAGGATTGGAGACTGGGGACCCTCTCCCTCCCCTTGCCTCACTGGACAGCCTGCTCAGGTGGAACACTACATGGGCAGCAACAGCCAAACAGGCATAGACACAGAGCCGATACAAAACCCTAGAATTACAGGCTGTTAGAGCCACAGGCAATTTAAAGATAACAGATCAAATCCTGAAGCAGTAAACCAGAGAGTGAAATTTTAATTTGGCCCCTTTCTTATAATATTTTATTTTTCTATTTATTTATTTATTTATTTTGGAGATGGGAGTTTCACTCTTGCTGCCCAGGCTGGAGTGCAATGGCACGATCTCGGCTCACTGCAATCTCCACCTCCCAGGTTCAAGTGATTCTTCTGCCTCAGACCCCCCAAGTAGCTGGGATTACAGACATGCGACACCACGCCTGGCTAATTTTGTATTTTTAGTAGAGACGGGGTCTTACAGCATTCTAAATACCTTCCCCAACAGGTAACAATAATTCTGAGTACTGCTGACCAAGTGTTCACCAAGTTCCAGGCGCGCTGCTGAGTCCCTACATGGATGATCTCATTTAACCCTCAAAACAACGCTGAGGGAGGTACACCATACTTGTTTCCATCTTGTAAGCATTGAAATGGAGGCTGGAGATGTCCAGTGGCTCATTTAATCCATGGCTGGTGGTGAGAAGCTCTGGTCTTCTGAATTCTAGTTCAATGGTGAGTCTCGTCTCTACCTTCTCTCAATTGCAAGTCTTCTAGGCTATATTTGAATTACCTATTTGAAGATGGCCAGCACATCTTACTTATCAAATGAATTCATAATAGCTCCATGAAATTAAATTCTCAGCTTCGAAAATACTCACATGTAACTCTAAGATTTTTTTTTTTTTCGAGACACTTTCACTCTTGTTGCCCAGGCTGGAGTGCAATGGAGTGATCTCGGCTCACTGCAACCTCCACCTCCCAGGTTCAAGCAATTCTCCTGCCTCAACCTCCTGAGTAGCTGGGATTACAGGTACCTGCCACCATACCCAGCTAATTTTTGTATTTTTAGTAGAGATGGGGTTTCACCACATTGGCAAGGCTGGTCTCGAACTCCTGACCTCAGGTGACCCACCTACCTTGGCCTCCCAAAGTGCTGGGATTACAGGTATGAGCCACTGTGCCTGGCCGGTTTTTTTTCCTTAAGACTTTTCACTAAGTCCCTGTTCCTGTCCTGCTCTAGAATCTACAGCCTACTGGCAAACTGGAGGCAAGATTCCTTCCCCTCTGACCCCTCTTCCAACACACGTTTCTGTAGAGCACGTGAACCAGGCAGGGTGGGAGGCTTAGAAAGGGACAAGGGATAAAGAACACATAATCCTCATTTTCCAGGTAATGGCAGGGAAAACATATGATGAGAATACACATGCCTGTGACACAGGCCAACTTACGACCAGTGTATTGATGAGACAGAAGGCAAAATTAAGCGCTCAGGGAATTCACAGGCTGGGCTCGCTTCCAGTGGGGAGATGGCCATTGGGTAGGCCTTGCAGAGGGAGCAGAATTCCAACAAGTAGTTGTGGAGCCTTTCCTCAGACTGGGTCTAAATACTTTCCGTTTCCTGAGTGCCTGGCTTATGCTCAGTAGGCTTTCTAACACATGTTCTAGACCCTAGCCACTTGGGCTGGGCTAGGAGTTACGGGCTTGAATCTTGGTTCAGATGCCACGGCTGGATGTAAGTTGTGTAAATCCTACCCTTTCTCTGGGCCTTCGATTTTCCCCAACTATGAAATAGGGATCTGGAGGAGGTTGGGGATAGCCTTGCTCGTGGGCTTCTGGTTAGGATTACAGTAAGTTAATACATGTAAAATTGTTTGCAAGCCAAAATGAAACAGAAATACAAGAGACTGTGTCTCACCATTCTTATTGTTGTTACAAAAACCAAAACATAGCAAATTCCATATGCTTCTCATGTAGCTAATAACCTTTTTTGTTTGGAGAGGGGGGTAACTTCTTGAGGCCAAGCACTGGGGATACAAAGATTAGTAACACCCAGCCTCCATCCTTGGAATCTGAAAAGTCTAAAAAAGGAAATAGTAGGTACAATTGGTAATATAAGTTTAAAATATGCTATGACAAAGGCTGGGCTGAAGTTTGGTAGGAGTTCTGCTCCTTCTTTTCTTTTTTGAGATGGAGTTTCACTCTTGTTGCCCAGGCTGGAGTGCAATGATGCAATCTCGGCTCACTACAACCTCCGCCTCCTGGGTTCAAGAGATTCTCCTGCCTCAGCCTCCCGAGTAGCTGGGATTACAGGCATGTGCCACCATGCCTGGCTAATTTTGTATTTTTAGTAGAGATGGGGTTTCACCATGTTGATCAGGCTGGTCTCAAACTCCCGACCTCAGGTTATCCGCCTGCCTCGGTCTCCCAACGTGCTGGGATTACAGGCATGAGCCACGTGCCTGGCTGAGCTCTGCTCTTTCTTAGTGGTAGTGTAGGTGGATAGCGATGCTTAGGAAAGAACTTCAAATGTGAATCAACTGGCATTCTCTGGCACAAAGTAGAATTAAAGGGGTAGGGACTTTTTTTTTAAGTTTGAGCTTATTATACTATGTTCCAGGCACTTTCACATATAGCATCTTACTAAGAAACCATATATTATTATGCCAGTTTTACAGATGAGGAAGCTGAGACTCAAGGAGGTTGGGTAACTTCCCAAGATCTATAAAACTAGAAAGCATAAAGGCAAAATTTAAACCCAGATTATCTAACTGCAAGCCTGGGGCTTTTCCCAATACCCCTTATTGCTTTCTTATCAGCCAATGTTTCTATAGAACCCATACCATGCTAATCTTGAATGACCTTCCTACTTGGATAGTTTTTCCCAGGAGAAAGACTAATATTTGATGAGAAGTATTTTTTTTTTTTTTTTTTTTTTTTTTTGAGATGGACTCTCACTCTGTTACCTAGGCTGGAGTGTAGTGTCATGATCTTGGCTCACTGCAACCTCTGCCTCCCGGGTTCAAGAAATTCTCCTGCCTCAGCCTCCTGAGTAGCTGGGATTACAGGTGTGTGCCACCATGCCTGGCTAATTTCTGTATTTTTTGTAGAGATGGGTTTTCACCATTTTGGCCAGGCTGGTCTCAGACTCCTGACCTCAAATGATCTGTCTGCCTTGGCCTCCCAAAGTGCTGGGATTACAGGTGTGAGCCATCGCGCCAGGCCTGCTGAGAGAGATTTGACAGTAACCCCTTCCATGCCCATTTCCTCTTGCACTTCCTGTGATAAGCTCATTCCCTCCTGCTGGGCTCTCCTGACTTCTCCCTCTCCTCCAACCCCAATGAAACTGCCAAGGAGTTGAGAATCACAACACAGGAAGAGGCTGCAGAGAGAGCACCCTGCCTTCTCAGCCACTAGCCTATAAATCCCGGGACAAAACACACTGAAAGAAGGGAGACATCTGAATACAATTCTGTCCAAGAAAGAGTCCATGTAGATCAAAATCTGACTATGCCTTAATTTTGCAGAACTGTAAGGAATCTTAAAATATGATTGTCAGACTTGCTTATTTTACACGTACAGGAAACTGAGACCCAAGAAGGTGAAAGGACTTGCCTCAGGTCACACACTAGCGACAGGCAGAGTCTGGACTGGCGCTGCAGTCTTCTGACTCCCAGGCTAATGCTTTTTCACTAAAATTCGTTGCCTCTTTATCTCTTCCCAATAACCACTCGACTTACATGACATCATAGCTCTTTCAAGAAGGAAGCTCAGTGCTGGTGTCTCTGCAAATCCCAGAAGTCAGTGCCCCCTCCTTGCCCTCCCCTCTGATCAGCTCATGTCCTCATCTAAAGAACAGGAAGTGGCTTCACTTCTAGCTCTGGAAGCACATTGTAGGGGTGAGAAAGGGGGATCTGGAGAAGAGAGTTCCTGTACATGATAGTCAAAAGCAATCAGCAGACATTTTGCTCTGGCCTGAGGAAGGGGAAGATATAAAGTCAGACCTGTAAGCGGAAGATGAAGGTTGTCCTTGATCAGCTCATGATCTCATCAAGAACTTCCTCAAGCCCCAGGGTGGTGGAGAGTGGACGTGGGGATGGGGATGGTGGTGGTGCGGATTCGGCTCTGCTCATTCGCTTCTGTGCTCTGAGGGAGCCAGATGCCAGAGGAGGGGTTGAGATAGGCGCACCAGGGTAGAAAAATTTGCAGGAACTTGATACAACCTCCAATGCTTCCCCCACCCTCTGTTAGAGCCCACAACTTCCCCTGCCAAGGGAGGAAGGAGGAACACATTCAGCTTTATACACTGAAAAGTGTACTGTGTGAAATAAAGAGGACTTAAGAGGTCAACAGAGGCTGGGTGTGATAGGTCACGCTTGTAATTCCAGCACTTTGGGAGGCGGAGGCAGGTGGATCACCTGAGGGCAGGAGTTCGAGACCAGCCTGGCCAACATGGAGAAACCCCATCTCTACTAAAAATATAAAAGAAGTAGTCAGATGTGATGGTGTGTGCCTATAATTCCAGCTGCTTGGGAGGCTGAGGCAGGAGAATCGCTTGAACCTGGGAGGAGGAGGTTGCAGTGAGCCGGGATGCGCCACTGCACTCTAGCCTGGGTGACAGAGCGAGACTCCGTCTCAAAAAAAAAAAAAAGAAAAAAGAGGTCAACAGAGAAATAACAATTCCTGAGTAAAGGAGTAAAGGACAGATGTGTGGAGGTGATGTTTCCTGATGACCTGGCCTGGAATATAACAATCTGATTGTCGAATAGATGAGCGTGAAATGAGAATAACTCCCTACCCCCACCTCAAGTCAGTGGAGGTGTCTGGTGTCTAGTGGTGGGATCCCACCTTAGCACCAGCAGCCTGGGACATCAAAGCACACAGGCACACAGAGCTATGGAATGCCAGGCATGGAAGAGACTGCGGGCGTTTGCCTGTAGCAGTGGTGCTCAAACCTGGCAACCCATCAGAGTCACCTGGGGAGCTCATCAACATGTAGATTCCCAGGAACCAGCCCAGAGGGGGTAGATCTGGGGTGGGGTCTACACATATTCATTTTCAACAAGCAGCTGGTTTAAGAACCAAGGATCTGGTTCAACCCCATCCATCCACCCACAATAACTTTGATACAAGATGCTGCTTTTACAGTAAAGAAAACTGAGATGCCAAAAAATAAGTTAGTAACAGCACTTGGACTAGAACCTGGTTCCCTGCCTGTTGGTATGGTGTCTCTGCCAGTGCTCTTATACCTGGCTTTCTCCCTCAGCTCACCTGTCCTTTGAGGACCTATGAGGACCCGTAAGCCCACAGAGGAATCAGTTGTCAGGAGCTTTGATTGAATCTCTCCATTTGGATTATTGGTGGAAAATGGCTGCTTTTGGGGCTGGGATAGAGGTGGTTTTAAGGACATTCTCAGAAAGCTGTGTTCTGTATTCTGGTGAGTTAAAAGTGGAAGGCCCAGCTGGTGGCCTCTAAAGCATACTACCCAGTTGTTCCAGACAGAAAGAATAGTGGGTTCATGGGAGCATGTGTTGGAGGAGCCAGCGTGGTGGATGCAGAGTGAGCGATGGAGAGAATGGCAGACGAGGAGGTCTGGGAGAGAATGGGAGGCCAGAACATACGGAGCCCTCTAGTTCACGTGATATTTGGCTTTTTCACTGAGCCACTGCAAGATTTTGAGAAGAGGAGTGTCAGAATCTGACTTCTCTGATGTGGAGGTGAGAAGAGGCTACCTAGGGCAGTGGGATAGAGAAGCAAGGAACCCAGCGAGGAGGCTTTGCAGCAATCCAGGGGACAGAGGGTGGCAGCTCAGACCAAAATGGCAGGAATGCAGGTGGTGAGACATGGTGGAATCCTGGATGTTTTTAAAAAGCAGAGCGAACAGGTTTTCTGATGAACTGGATGTGAGATGTGAGGTAAAAAGAGGAGTCCAGGATGAGGCCAAGCGTTTTGGCTCTAGCAATGGGAAGGCTGGAGTCACCAACTGAGAGGAAGAAGGCTGTGGTGGAGAAGGTTTCGGGGAGGGACGCAGGACTCCGCATTGGACATACCCAGTTTGAGGTGTCTGCTAAACACACAAGGGAAGTGTGGCACCGGCTGCTGGACACGTGAGGCTGGAGGCAGCGTGAGTATACACATGGTATTTAAATACTATCTCATGACTGGACGAGGTGATCAAGAGATTAAGTATAGACAGTGAAGAGGGTCAAGGACCCTGCCTGGGGACCCTCCAGCCTCAAGAGGTCAGAGAGAAATGAGACTAAGGAGGAGTGACCAGTGAAGGGGGAGGAAAACCAGGAGTGAGTCAAGTTCTAGAAGCCAAGTAGACAAAGCGTTTCCAGGAAGAGGGAGTGATCCGCTGGGTCACATGCCACTGACTGCTGTAGCAAGATGAGGGTTAGGAACTGACGATTGGATTTAGCTATTGGAGAACATGGTAACCTTGACAGTGGCAGCATTTGACTCTGAACCTCATGGAGCCCTACAGTTTGACAACTGACTGTCATTTAAGACACCCTTCTTGTGAATTTTTGTCTTCTGGATTAAGCTGTAAACTTTGCAACATCAGGGATGATGAGTCAGCATATCTAGAGTGAAGCACTGAGTGAAGCCCGGTGACATCTACCTGAGGGCTCCTACTGGGCATTGACCTGAAGCAATTATCCTCATTCCTGGCTTACCTTGGACGCAGAATTTCAGTTCTTTGGGGTCAGTGACACCCTTCCTGCTTTCCCGGATCACAGCCCGGTTCTTCTTGTTTTCTCCCCAGAGATTGGTGCCTCCGTACATGCTGGGAATGTTGAGAATGGCAATGCCTTCCAGGAAGATGTTGCTCAGGTCCACCCCAACCCCGTCACACTGGAGGACAGAGAGAAAAGGCCATCTGTTAGTGTCCTCAGAGTGTCACAACCCAAGGTGCTGTGTGGGGGCGGTGCGGGGGGCGAGTGCTGTCTTAAAGAGTGTGACAAGTCCCCAGCCACCAGCCTGCCAGTGTCAGAAGCCAAATTGTGGGCAAAGTCACTCAGGCTTAATGCTTTGACCGCCATGGTGAGATGAGAGGTCCAGCGCTGGTGGGCTCTGCGGAATGGGAAGAGCCAGCACAAGGCTTCAGGGTCGTCTTTAGGTTTAGAAGTGCTTTAGGGCAGGTTCCCAAGTCAACTGCCAAACTGCTCTCCAGTCTAATCTCATTATCATCAACCTTGTCCCTTTCTAACCATTAGAAGATTTCCTGGAACTGAATTCAGAACCTAACAAATGACAGAAAATTCAGAATCTAACAAAAGACAGAAAATTTTCATTTTACCCCCTTCTGTTTTATCTCTCCTGTGAGACGCACAAGACTTTAAGCTTTGGAAGGTTTTCAGAATTTGCCTGTCTCCTGTATCTGTATTGTAAGCGCAATTCTGGCATATGGGCTTGCTGAAGGAGCAGTTTCTTTATCCAATCTCTACAACTTGCAATCCCCACCAGGTACGAAGAGCCAGAAAGCTTGAATTTGCATCTCACGTATCTATAAAGTCAGCCCACTTTGGCATCGTGCTTACCAACACAGCAAGAAACATCAGCATTGATCCTTGTTGCTCAGGATAGTAGGTAGTTGATTTCACTTACAGAAAACACTGGACCCAGAGAGTTGAGCTAAGTTATCAAGATTGCAAAGCTAATAAATAACAGAGCAGAAGTTCAAAGTTGGAGAGGATTTGACTACAAAGTACATGGTCCTTATCTTGCTTATTTCGAGAAAGAAAAAAATGAAACGCATTCATGGAGAAAATAAAAATCCGCCGTCTTTGAGGTTATATACAGACCCAAACTTTCAGAGACTTATCAACAGAGAAGGACTAGAAACGCACTGTTGCCATCAGAGGAGGACTGGAAGGCTTGTTGCCGTTCACAGTGACTCACCTCCTGATCTCTTTGCAGCTCTTAAATTACGTTATCTTGTTTCCCCAACTACAAGATGGAATACAGCGAGCTCCTCTGGTAACTGGGAACTCATTTTTTCATTGGGAAGTTTTGATAATTTGAGAGATCTCTTTATGTTGATCTGGATTCTCTCCTACTCTTGTTTCCAACAGTTGGTCCTGTTCTCCCTTCTGAACCCATGCAGAATGATCCTCCTGTGTCCTCCCCGGGCCACCCGCCAGCTAGATGATGATGATGAGACCATTGTGCACGTGTATTAAGCACTGCCATCTACCACATACAATTTCATATAGTCTCATTTATTATCTTCATAATAATCCTGTGAGTTAGTTACTATGACTATCCTCTTTTTACACTGGGGAAACTGAGTCACAGAGGAGGTTAAGTAACTTGTCCAAAGTTACACAACTTACAAGCGGAAGTACACAGATTTAAGGGCAGGCAGTCAGAGCCCAACTCTATTTTTCTTTTATTTCTCCTCCCTCTCGCACTACGAGGTTGCGCCACCTCTGTACTGATGGTCAGCTCTCTTCATCCTCTCCTGCGGGACTTGGCTTTCAGATCTTTCCCATCCTGGCTGCCCTGTTCTGCACACACTCTAGTTTGTTACCCTCTTATTTGGCAGGACACCCAGCATTGAAAAACAACACCAATGACAAGATCTGATGGGGACAGGTGGCTACCACACCAGTACTTCTTGCGGCTGAAATTTTATCGTGCCCCAGAAATGAGATGACGTGTAAAGCTCATGTAAGAGCTCAGCACGCTATCCATCATCGCTGTCCTTATGGTTCAACACAATCAAGCTTGTACTGGCCCTTTCGTTAGCTGCTAGATGACAACATCGCTTCAGCTTAAATGGGTGGTCATCTCCGGCACCCAGACCATCTCATGATCTATTTCTCATTCAACTCTTCCCCATTCTGAACCTGCGTAGATTTAAAAAAATAAAATAGATATAAAACTTTACATTTTTGTTAATTAGTCGGCTTTCAGCCCGAGTTTCCTCTAGTACACCCAGCTTACTTCCAATCTTCATTCTGTGACCTTTTGTCATAGCACTCCCATCATTTGGGGATTAAGTCATTAATATGTGAGTAAAAAGGGAGAAAACAGTGACCACGCCCTCTCCTTGGTCAGTTTAACACCAGACATGCATTAACATCCCTTTGGGGTATGGCTGCCCTATTGGAGCTGCATCTTCTGAACTGGACTGTCACCCAGCCTCCTTTTTTAAAATTTTATTATTTTTTGAGATGGAGTCTCACTTTGTTGCCCAGGCTGGAGTGCAGTGGTGCACGATCTCAGCTCACTGCAACCTCTGCCTCCCAGGTTCAAGCGATTCTCTGGTCTCAGTCTCCTGAGTAGCTGGGATTTCCAGCATTTGCCACCATGCTGGGCTAATTTTTGTATTTTTAGTAGAGAAGGGATTTCACCACGTTGGTCAGGCTGGTCTTGAACTGACCTTGTGATACACCTGCCTTGGCCTCTCAAAATGCTGGCATTACAGATGTGAGCCACCGTGCCTGGCTTTACTTTTTATTATAAAACAGACTGATGGAACCTTAGAGACGAGAGGCACATAAAGGAAGATGCCTCTCATTTCTCATGCCTCACCTTTCATAAATGAGACCCTGTGAGGTTAAGATGCTTCCCTGTGGTCATCCAACTTATTAATGGTGGAGCTAGATATGTATCCAGGTTTCCAGACCTCAATCCTGTGCTCTTTCCATGAAAACATAAAACACTGTGCTGAGATCAAACAGCATTTCCTAAATGACCACCTTACAACGTCTATCAGAAAAGGAATAAGAGAACTCATATTAAGTCACCAATATCTCCATGCCTGCAATCCCAGCACTTTGGGAGGCCAAGGCAGGCAGATCATGAGGTCAAGAGATCAAGACCATCCTGGCCAACATGGCGAAACCCCGTCTCTACTAAAATACAAAAATTAGCTGGGCATGGTGGCGTGTGCCTGTAATCCCAGCTACTCAGGAGGCTGAGGCAGGAGAATTGCTTGAACCCAGGAGGCGGAGGTTGCAGTGAGCTGAGATTGTGCCATTGTACTCCAGCCTGGCACCTGGTGACAGAGTGAGACTGTCTCAAAAAAAAAAAAAAAAAAAAGTCATCAATAGCTGTGTGAAAGCCTAAATACTTGGTTAACAATCTATTCTAGAATCTTGCCAGGGATCAGAATAAAGTGTATGAGTCTGTGGTTTGCAGAATGTACCTTATTCTTATTTTTTGAACACAGGAGTGACATTTGTCCACCTCTTATTGGCTACAACCTACTCTGTTTTCTGGATTTGTCGAAGTGGCCCCTGAATGACATCTATAGGCTTGTCCAGCAACTTGGATTCAAATGTGTGTGTGTTTTCCAAAGCCAGTTAGTTCTCCATGGACCTACCCTGGGCTCTAGTAACTACCTCTGGCATCTTTTCTTCCGTTTTCACTTTGAGGCCACTCTCTTTGGAAAAGATGAAAACTCTTCCAGAATGGCAAAGTCCTATTGAGCTGTGCTTTCTATGGTTTTTTTTTTTTGCTTCAAACGTTGTCTAGCATCAGCTTGGCCTTCAGTTAGCTGAAGCCAGGCTCACAGGTCTGAGTTGCTTTTGTGTGTTCCTATCTGGTTGTGTGCCCAGGCTGTGCCTCTGCGTGAGTACGTACTCTGCGTGTGTGCATACCGTTCCCTGAAAGCATGGGCTCAGCTTGCACTCTCTGTTGCTGTCACACTGACTGAAAAACAAAAACCAACTCCTTTTTCTTTTCTTTTCAATGTGATTCATGACTTCTTAGAAATTTATTTTGGAATGTCTTCCACTCTCCTACCCTTCATACGCATATTCCTAATTAGGGATTTAGGCTGGAGTCCATTGGATCACAATTTTATCCTTATCACCTTCTAGGTGAAGCAGTCACTTCTCTTCTGGGTTGCTTCCACGTCATCTCAATGTATTCACTGTTGGTCAAAACATCCCTTTCCCTTCTGAGCAGTAATAATAATAATATTAGCAACTCATGCCTGGTGAGAGCTTCCTAGGGCACTGTGCTAGGATTCACCCACATTATCTCTTGAGATTGTCACACGAACAGGATGAGGGAGGCAGCATTACTACCCCCAATGGACAGGGCCTCTTAGGGGCTAAGATGCTTGCTCAAGGCTCCATAGCTTCCCGCTCTACAAGATGGCGGAGCCAGAATGCAAACCCAGGAAGGCAGATGCCAGATCCTACGCTGGAGATGAGTCAGTGAGGCAAATCGGGATTTTTGCTGATGCTAGACTGATAACAAAATTAAACTTCCAGCTGTTTGAATAATTGAGATCTCCCACTACTGCTCTGTCTTATGCAGTGTTTAGAGCAATGCCTGGCACATCACTGTTGGATATTAATATTATTATATCTTGCCTGTGCGCCAGGTTGTTTTTTAAAAAAAGTACATCACCAGCACAGTCCTGCCTAGTATTCCACTAAGTCACTTTTCTTCCATACCGCAGTTTTAAGCATACTCTGTCCCCTCCATCTCTAGCCATAGCCAGCTAAGTGTGTTTGCTATTACCCTGGTAAACGTTGACCTCTTCCAGGAAGAGCAGACAATCCTCACTCTGCTTTCTAGGCTGTCCCTTCCCCTATGATTGCAGTGAGTCCCATGTAGATAGGGCAAGTGTAGGAGGTGGGAGAAGCCTGGGGTCTGCTGGACCTGATGTCCTCTCCTCTTGGAATGCAACTACTTGGAAAGTGAGAGGCAATGTAGGTCTTGGAAAGAACGGCCCTGCCTGGGCTTGGAGACGGGGAGACATGAGTTTTAATCTCGGCTCTTCCGCTTGCCAGCGGTGTGATTCCGGGTCGTTTCCTTGCGCCCTCTGAGGTTTTGTCATCTGTAAAATGGACGATGGGGGAGTAACATCTGCCTTAAGGAGTTGATTGGTTTCTGGAAGGCAGTGGCACTCTAACTGCATTACCATCACAGGTTCCCCAACCTGAAGTCACTCCCTCTACTGAAGCTTTGCTGGAAGAATTTGAATGGCCTCTTGGCCCAACCCAGGCTGGTACGAGCCTTGGCAGCGCTCGCCTGCGTGCCCATTCTCTAGAGTTCCTGGCCTCACGATCGTACTCTGATTTCCTTCAGAAACCCAGGCCCGCTCTGGACCGGTGGAAGGCGGCCGTGCCGTCTGGGAAAGTGGAGCCGAGCCCGGGACGCTGTCGGCGTAAATGGAACACCCGCCCCGGGGCCCGATCCCCGGCGGGTTCCTGAGCTAAATTCTCCAACTGCTCCATGACGTCATCGGGCCCCCTCCCGCAGCCCCGGCCCGCGCGGCCCCGGCGTGGCGAAGGAGGGCGGCGGTCCCGCGCGCACGGTGGGCCGTCCCTGTGACCCGGGACCCGGCTCGCCGGCTCCCCTCCGAACGCAGCGTGCGCTAGGCGGAGCCAGGGCCGTAGAGCCCGGAGTGGGGCTGAAACAGAGCTCCCGGCCCGAGCAGCGCGCGCACCCCCTGAAATCGTGCTCCCGGGTGCGCCCGCGGCCCGGCGCCCGAGGTCTGGCTCGGAAGCAGCGCGCGAGTCTGAGTCCAGGCCCGGGAGGCCCGCGGCTGCCGGCCACGTGCAACAGTGTCCCCCTAGTTCTGGTTTCTTCCTGAGCCAGGGGTGACTACTGGTCGGTTTGGTGGAAGGCCGCTGCGCAGGTAACAAAGTCTGCGTTAGGACGCAAAGCGCATTTATGTGCAAATGAAACGCGCTGGGAACCCGTATTCCTCCCCAACCCCCGCCCTGGATGTCTCGACTCCTCCAATCTCAGAATTCTAGGCAGAGGCCTCCCACTTCTCCGCCCCAGCCAAGAGGGAGCCGGGGCACCGAAGGTTCCCAGCCGGTGCGGGCGTTTCCAACCCCTCCTGCCTGTCTGCGCGGCGACCTCGAAAAGGCGGCGGGCGGGGGCCCCAGCACTCCAGCCCTGTCGATCCTATTTCTGCAGGGCCTCAGGGAAGGAGATTCCACAATTTATTTGATGACCTGTTTCAGTTTTTAGCAACTAGGAAATTCCCCCTTCTTCCAACCTCAATTCACCGTGCCACCAATTTGGTCTGGACGCAGATGGTTCTCTTTATAAGCCTGCCACTCGGGCTGTGTCTGCTCTCGGGAGTGACCTCCACCAGGCCAGACCGGAGGTGGCAGCCAGGCCTCGGTAGCCTCGGAGGCCTGTGTCCCCTTTCAGCTGGAAATTTTCTCTTTCTTGGGTATCCTGCCACTGAGGTATTGTCCCTCCCATCTTCCCCCACTCCTTCTTGGTCTTTCTTTAAAAAAAAAGATATGGTTTCCAGCTTCATGCATGTCCCATCTTTCTCAGCAAACTGACACAAGAACAGAAAACCAAACACCGCGAGTTCTCACTCATAAGTGGGTGTTGAACGATGAGAACACATGGACACAGGGAGGGGAACATCACACACTGGGGCCGTCCCGGCGGAGGCTATGGGAGGGATAGCATTGGGAGAAATAGCTAATGCAGATGATGGGGGTATGGATGCAGCAAACCACCATGGCACGTGTATACCTATGTAACAAACCTGCACCTTCTGCACATGTATCCCAGAACTTAAAGTATAATCTTAAAAAATTATGGGTATATCCAGACGTATAGGGAAAGTAGAGAGAATCATAAACCTCCATGTACCCCAAAACCGGTCTAGTTAATCAGCAACTGGCCACGAATCATGTTTTAACTCTACCCCAGTTCACTTCATCACCTCCAGAGTGAACTACTTTAAATTCTTGAAATTCTGTCATTTTATCCATAAATACTTGGCTGTGTATCTTTAAAAACTCAAAAAAAAAAAAAAAAGAATTACTTCAATACTATTGCTACTCTTAAAAAATTCTTTAGTATCCAGTAATTGTTCAAATTTCCTTGACAGTATCATTTTTTTTGTTAGCTTGCTTGAAAAGTCTTCACATTGCATTTGTTGATCTATTAGGTTTCTTTTGATCTATAAACTCCCTGTTCTTTTTTGTCCTTGTCTTTTATTTAGTGAAAAAATGGGACATTTGTGCTTAGAACAGTGCTTCTCAAACTTTAATGTGCATGCTGATCACTCCAGGGTCTTATGAAAATGCAGATTCTGATTCGGGGGTCTGGGTGTGGCCCGAGCCTGCATTTCTGACCCCCTCCTTGGTAATGCCGACGCTGCAAGCCTATGGGCCACATTTGAGTAGTGAGGCTGTAGTGCTGCGCAGATTCTGGATTTTGCTGACGGCATCTCTGGATTGTCTTTTAAACATAGTCTATCCCTTGTATTTTCATTAAATTGGTATTTTTAGATCTAGAGGCTTGACTAGATTTAGGGTTGGCTTTTTGGCAAATTACTTTATTAATGGGGCTGTATATTTCCCATTGCATCTCATTAGAAGCACATAATTTGATTGTCTCTTTGTTGTGATGTTTAGACTGATCAGTGGATTCAAGTGTTGTCACCCTACACCTTCCATTATATGGTTCTTGTCTAGACCCATTACTATAGTCCCCTGATGGTAGGATACGCTTGAGGACACCCTAGTACCCTCCCTGTAACTTTCTTCGAAATCTCTACAGATGCCATTTTCTCCATGAATTATTTCCCAGATAGTCTCTTAAAAGGATCTCTTTTCTTTTTTTCTTTTGAGACTGAGTCTCATTCATTTGCCCAGGCTGGAGTGCAGTGGAAGGCAGTGGCGCAATCTCGGCTCACTCAGGCTGGAGAGCAGTGGCGCTATCTTGGCTCACTGCAACCTCCACCTCTCAGGTTCAAGTGATTCTCCTGCCTCAACCTCCCTAGTAGCTGGGACTACAAGCCCCACCACCATCCATGCCTGGCTAATTTTTTGTATTTTCAGTAGAGATGGGGTTTCACCATGTTGGTCAGGCTGTCTTGAACTCCTGACCTCAGGTGATCCACCTGCCTTGGCCTCCCAAAGTGCGGGGATTATAGGTGTGAGCCACCATGCCCAACCTTTCTTTTTCTCTTCTCTGCATCTGTACTCTAATGGAATCAAAGACCTGAAGGGCTTGAAGGGTCGCCCAGTCCAGATACCTCATTTTACAGTTGAGAAAACCGAGGCTAAAGATATTAAAGGAAGGGCCCAAAGTTACATAGCCAATTAGAGTGAGCTGATCCGGAATTAGACCTGTGGTTGTTTGGACGGACACCCAAGAAGCCATGAGTGACTTTATAAAGAGGAATTTTGGCTACTAGATGAGGGCTGAAGCACAGACTCTTAGAATGGTAAAGCAGCATGGAACATTAGAGATCATTCCTAATTAACAAAATGAGAACAGTGAGGCCTAAAGCTGGTAAGCGGCCTTCCCAGCTGACACAGCTCTCTCCTGGAAGAGATAGGGCTTAACCAGGGGTGAGTCGGGTGGTGGTAGTGAAGAAACAGAGTCAGAGTCACCGTGTGGTTTGGTGGCCCACGGGCTGGAGAGGGAAGATGAGATCTAAAAGGATAATGTGATTGAGGTATGAGGCTCTCCCAGTGCTCTTGCTATAAATGAATCTTCCCCTTCTCTGAATTTCACTGCCTTCTTTTCATGTCCATGTACATTCCATGTAAGAATTCCATATAAGAATATACATTCCATGTATATTCTGCCATGTATTTTGCATGGCATATAAATGTAATTCCATATAAGAATATACTTTTCACTGCCTTCTTTTCATGTCCATGTACATTCCATATAAGAATTCCATATAAGAATATACATTCCATGTATATTCTGCCATGTATTTTGCATATTTGCCTGTCGCCTAGGAGACTTTAAACTCATAGAAGGCGGGGACCATATCTGACAGCTCTGTGTTCTTCATAGTTCCTGGCATGTCTTACCCAGATCAGGTGTTCAATATAACTATTTGTGAATTGAAAGAAAGAATGTATGTAGAAATCCTAAAATGGAAACCCAGTTCTTTGAAGAAACTTGATAAGGTTTCTTGGCTTCCAGATAAGTTACCCCAGCGTCTCTGAATGAATCTAGTGAACAAATAAAGTGGACCAAGTTTCCAGGATAGGGAGAGGTATGGCAGGTTCATCCAAGTCTGCCGCAGGTGGTCCTCTGATCCCAGCTGAAAGAAATCCATACCTGAACACCTGAATAGGTAACTAGAATAGGGCACAGGAGGCATGTTTTATATGAGAGAGACGTTAAGAGGCAGAAGACAGGAGTACTCACAGATCCATCAAGAATGATACAGAGAACCTACTTATTGTGTGCTAGACTCTAGGGATGGAGCAGAAATGGGACATGGTCCCTGTCCTCAAGGTATTCCCAATGGGTCAATACTAGAGGCGATGGTGTGCTGTTAAATGCTCAACAGCAGACTCCCCAGGAGAAAACATAGCCCTTGTTATTGTGTTCCACAGTGGTGTAAGTATTCCTACTATGGCCAGTTTCAAGTGACCATGATGACATCACTGAAAGGCAAGTTGGGAAGAGATACACCAGAAGGCAATCTTGAGCTAGCACAGCGCTGGCTGGAGGCAACGGGACAGAAAAGAAAGTCGTTATCTGCATATCTGCAGGGCCTATGGCCATAACAGAGAAACCTATCAGGAGTGAAAGAAAAACAGGGCAAGCAACAGTATCTGTCTTCCCTAGAGAAAAACTAGAGAGAATGCTTTTAGTGTCAATACCCTGATGTGGCTCGGAAAGGAAGAAAAGGTGATGTACTGAGTGGCACTGATGAGTGACGACGGCATTATTGGAAAGATGGTCCAGTGCTATCCTCACACACAGACTGGCCTGGCCTGTAGTAACTCTTACAGAACAGTGGCTTCTCCTGCATTCTGAGGGGCTGGTGTATCATTGTAGGAGCTGATGTCTATTGTGAGCAGTTAGATAGTGATACTCATCCACACGTATGTTATATATTATTAACATACCGCATTTATTGAGTGATTGTTATGAACCAGCACTTCATATATTTTATGTCTTATCTTCACAACCTTACAATATCAGTGTTCGTATTCCCATGGTTTTTTTTTTTTGTTTTGAGAGACGGAGTCTTGCTCTGTCACCCAGGCTAGAGTGCAGTGGTTACGGCTTACCGAAACCTCCGCGTCCTGGGTTCAAGCGATTCTCCTGCCTCAGCTTCTTGAGTAGCTGGGATTACAGGTGTGCACCACCACACCTGGCTAATTTTTGTATTCTTAGTAGAGACGGGGGTTTCACCATGTTTTTCAGGCTGGTCTCAAACACCTGACCTCAGGCGATCTGCCTGCTTTGGCCTCCCAAAGTGCTGGAATTACAGGCTTGAGCCACTGTGCCCAGTCATGTATTCCCATTTTTACAGATGAGGAAACGTTGACTCCGTGACACTAAGGAAGGAACATCTTTCCAAATTTGTCAAGGTTCGTGGTAGTCCTCATGAACTTGCAGGTTTCCTGCATGAGATGCAGGTGAGGAGGTCAAGAGCGCACGCACCTGACGCCTCTTACTCTTGTGCTTTGTTACCTATGAGACCACATTTGGAGTATTATAGACACAGGAATTTGATTTTTCAGTTTAAGGCAGACCCTGAAAAGAATGGAGTGTATCAAGAGAAGAGTGGTCCAGGATATTTATGGATCTACAAATCAGGTCATCTGAGGAACTGGGGCTGTTTAGCTCAGTGGAGATGAAGAGGAGACACCATGAAGATACATCTCCAGCCCTGTGAAAGGCAGTCATGTGGAGGAGCGAGGAGGATGTTCTCTGTGCCCCAGAGGGTGAGAATGGGCCCGGTCGATGGGGAATTCAGTCGTGTACCCCACAAACCCTTAATGTGCACCGATTTTGTTCCAAGCATTGTGCTAAGTGCTGTCTAGGGAAGAAGATGACAAGGAATGGGACACACGATCCTTGTTCAAGACCAGGAAGAACTTTCTGAAAATCAGAGCTGTCCAGTAATGCAGCAGGCCTCCTGAAAAATGGTGAACTTCCTATCTTTGGCATATTCAGGAGGAGGTTGGGATCCCACTTATCAGAATGTGCTGGGATGAGTCTTTTGTGGGTGGTAAGTGGAACTAAATCCCCGTCCAGTTCCAAAATTCCACATCTACGTTCAGCTTTGTTTTGGCAGGCTAGCGTGCGCTGAGCTGGAAGGGTGCCATCCTGAACCCCCACTTCCACCCAGCCTTGTCCACCCTGCTGGGTGCTCTGAGTTCTCTGACAGTGAGTCGAGGTGGGCCAGTTAGACTGGAAAGTGGCTGCCATCTGTGACAGGGATGATGGAGTTCTGGCGGGTCTGTGTGGGCTCAAGGAATGCGGCATTGAAGCCATGTACACACAACCTGCTTAAGAACATCCCATGGGCAGAACATGTTCTCTTCCTCTTTAGCCCTCCTCTGTTGCTGTGCCAGGCGGGCACAATGGTGCCTTTGAGAGGGGCAGCTGGAAGGGGGTGTTGGCAGGCAGGCTGGAAGCAGAATATTGCAGCTGGGGGTGGGGGTGCCCAAATCCATTTCCAGGAGTGAGCCGGCACTGGGTGCCAGTTTCCAAAACAAAACTGCTGTTTCTCAGAGTTCACAGGGATGGGTTGCCTCGGAGTTGGACAGAAGGCAAAGCTGTTTCCTATCCGCTGCTCCACCCGCCCCAAGAGTTTTTTTTTTTTTTTTTTTTTTAAACTGGTGTGTTAAGGCATTCTTGCTCTGGATGAAGATTAATGGGCTTTGCTGTCTGTCTGGGAAGCTGAGACCGACCTAGGGTGGATGGGGCTTTTGGAGAGATCACACTTTCCTGCAGACAAAGCAGGGCTTGATGGCCTGAGGACCAGCAGGGATCAGGGGCAGGTAGGCTTCTGAGCCATGAGAGAGGGCTTAGAATGGAGACCCTTTCTGCCCTGCAGGGTCACTTCTACCCTACAGCCACCTGGCACGCTCACTGCCACATGGGAACTGCCCACTCACTGTCTTAACTCTGTTACGTGGGAAAGAGGTGGGAGAATGTTGGCATTTCCTGTTCTGGTTCACAGTTATTCCTAACCCTCTGCTACTATCAAAGATACCACCAATAGCTCGGAGATGGGCGTGGGAGGTTCTCTCACTCACTGCGCAGTTAGGAGAAGGCCGGAGTGCCAGCCATCTTCCCCTTTGTGTTACAAATGTAGCAAGGTGGGCCCCTTTTTCTGGTACCTTCCAATAAAAAGGTGTGACTTGCAGCTGGTCAAGTGATCATTTCTAGTGTTCTCACCAATTATGGAATTTTCTTTTCTTTTCTTTTCTTTTTTGAGACAGAGTTTTCACTCTGTCGCCCAGGCTGGAGTGCAATGGCCTGATCTTGGCTCACTGCATCCTCTGCCTCCCGGGTTCAAGTGATTCTCCTGCCTCCGCCTCCCGAGTAGCTGGGATTACAGGCATGCGCCATTACACCCGGCTGATTTTGTATTTTTAGTAAAAACGGGGTTTCTCCATGTTGGTCAGGCTGGTCTCGAACTCCCGACCTCAGGTGATTCACCCACTTTGGCCTCCCAAAGTGCTGGGATTACAGGCATGAGCCACCGTGCCCGGCCCAATTATGGAATTTTCTATTCTTGTTTCAATTTTACAATCAACAAATAACTAATGAGGAATTGCTTCTTTTTAGGTATTGTGCTAAGTCCAGGGGTATAGAATGAATAAGATAAAGTCCTTGCTTCAGAAAGCTGACTGCCTGATAGGCCAAGTCCTGAATGGGAGTGCCTTTATCAACTAAATGGACACATGACTCTTCTAAAAGCAGGAGGGTAATGCAGATGTCATCTCCTACTGCAGGGCCCGTGGCACCATGAAAGGCATATGGGCCTGGGATCACAGATCGAGGCTTTAAACTCATCTGATCTTGGGAGTACGTACTTATTTTATGAGATGCAGTTTCCTTGGGGAAATAGTGAGAATAATACACGATCATGCAGAGCTGTTATAAAGATGAAATACGATAGAGCTTACCACATGGTAAGTACTCCGAATGTTGCTGCTATTGCCATTCATTTGCTGATCCTAATGGACTTGAGCTATAACGTGTGTGTACACAGTGGTTTTTATTCAATCCCTTGTAGATTCTGTGACCTTCTTTAAAGATTCAATTCTTCTGCCTTCTTAATTCCTCTTCTAGTGAAGACTAAGATTAGTAAGTTTATGACCTCACAGACTAAGTTAGAAAAACAAAGACATATCTACTTTAGTCAACAAGACACGTTTGTATATAATATTCTCTGTTTAATAACCTGTGACTGTAGAGGAAGAAAAGGATTGTGATGTTTCTTTTCCCTGAGGTTCCCAAATCTCCTGACTGTGGTGATGAAGATCATGAATTCCTCTGAATATTCTAAATAGTCGACATCATTTCCTACTGATGGGGCCTCACAGTTTATTGCTACTTAAAAGATGTATTTGTTTGGTAGACATTGCTTGGGGAAAGTTATTCTTTATTTTTTTTTTTTGAGCTGGATTCTCGCTCTGTCACCCAGGCTGTAGTGCAGTGGCTTGATCTTGGCTCACTGTACCTTCACCTCCTGGGTTCAAGCAATTCTGTGCCTCAGCCTACTGAGTAGCTGGGATTACAGGCGCCTGCTACCATGCCCGGCTATTTTTTTGGTATTTTAAGTAGAGACAGGGTTTCACCATCTTAGCCAGGCTGGTCTTGAACTCCTGACCTCAAGTGATCCACCAGCCTCGGCCTCCCAAAGTGCTGGGATTACAGGCGTGAGCCACCGCACCTGGACAAGTTATTCTTTCAGTAAGGGACCTTGATGGTATAATATTTATGCTCCCTGGGGCTGGGACAGAGGTTGGCTGAAAGAATCTTCCAGAAAGAAATGTGGGAGAGCATTCTAATCCAACACGTGACCCCCAACTTCGGTCTTCTGAGACTTTCTTGGGCCCCATCTATTAAACATGCTGCATATCACCCAACAACTATTTTGTGAACATGTAGGCATAAAATTTAATCTTTAAAAGTTATTCTCGAGTCCATGGAAGACACGAAGTAGATATAGCCAGGAGTCTGAAGACAAAAGCAAATCAAAGCAATTCATGAAGAACAAAAGAAATGAAAAAGAACAGGAAAATAAAAGCATATGAATGAATGGAGGCTTGAAGTGAACTACAGGGTACACATTAGTAAGAAATAAAAAAAAAAAAAGAAGGTCATTTAAGAAAGAGAAAAAGTTTTATGTGCCAGAAACTGCAAATAAACAATGGAATTTTGTAAGGGAAAAATTGACAGGAACAATTCTTCCTTAGTAAGCCGAAGGATTCTAAGCATCAGTGAAGGAAACTTGTAGTCAGTGCATGATAGAAAGAGACAGAGATGGGGATGACGGAGCTGCATTTAAAAATGAATGAAGATTTAACAAGCCAAAGAATCATAGAGATCCTCAGGAGGCCTGATGCTAAAGAAACAAGAGCTAAGATTTTTCTAAGATTGAAACGAGGCCAGTGTTGTAACAGTGCTGATTCCTAGTTGGTGGGATTGGGGATTATTTTCTTTTTTGCCCCTCTCTATTTTAAAATGTTCTGCCACGAATTTGGATTACTTTTGTAATCAGGAAAAGAAGTTAGCACACATATTAGGAGTAGCAGAAAGAAAGCGAATAGGAGGAAGCAGAAAGAAACCCAGTGGTGAGAACGGGCGGATGGGCAGGCAGCACCCGGAAGTGGCAGGAGCTGCCTCGATGGTCTCACAGTGAAGGTGATGCCGGCATGAGGGAGCTGCTGGACTGGGTTGAGGAAGGGAATAAGCCGTTCCAGCCTTACTTCTGACTCCAGGGTTTGATGTGCAATCAGCTTGCCCCTCTTATTTTCCAAGAACTCAAAATCGCTTCTAATGCTCTTCTGAACGCTCCCTTCCCCACGCGTGTTTCTATTTCTTCCACTGCGGCTGCATGGACAGGCTGCCTGTCAGCCAATTCCCTCTTTCCTTACTCCAGGGAAAGGCTCTATCTATGCAAGCTGAGAAGAAGGTTCAGATCATGCCAGGAGACCAAGGTTTGAAGACCTCTTTCCCTCTGATTTAAGAGTGTGCAGCACTGCAGGTGGATACTAAGACAGAGTAGAGAATGCCCACAGTTGGAGCTTAAGAGCTATGAGTTCTCTTCTGCACATACTGGTTTGGGTGAACTTAGTCTCTCTTTTAAAAATAATGGCACTGGCCAGGCACAGTGGCTCATGCCTGTAATCCCAGCACTTTGGGAGGCCCAGGCGGGTGGATCACTTGAGGTCAGGAGTTCGAGACCAGCCTGGCCAACATGGTGAAACCCTGTCTCTACTAAAAATACAAAAGTTAACTGGGCGTGGTGGCGGGGTACCTGTAATCCCAGCTACTAGGAGGCTGAGGGGGAAGAATCGCTTGAATCCAGAAGGCGGAGGTTGCGGTGAGCTGAGATTGTGCCATTGCACTCCAGCCTGGGCGACAAGAGTGAAACTATGTCTCAAAAAAAAAGCAAAAACAAAAACAAAAAAACCCCACAGCACTAACACAGAGTGATCCCGAGAACATAAAGGTGAGTGAAAAGGCAAGTTCAGAGCGTTAAGAGACTGGGGGCTTCAGCTTTATCTGTAATATTTTATTTCTTCTATTGAAAAACAGTTGAAGGTGCCAGGCGCAGTGGCTTTCGCTTGTAATCCCAGCACTTTGGGAGGCCAAGGCGGGTGGATCACCCGAGGTCAGGAGTTCAAGACCATCCTGGCCAATATGGCAAAACCCTGTGTCTATAAAAAACACAAAAATTAACTGGGTGTGGTGGTGGGTGCCTGTAATCCCAGCTACTTGGGAGTCTGAGGCAGGAGAATCACTTGAACCTGAGAGGCGGGGGTTTCAGTGAGCTAAGATTGTGCCACTGCATTCCAGCCGGGATGACGGAGAGAAACTCCATCTCAAAAAACGGAACAAAACAAAACGGAAAAATAGTTGAAGGAAACAAGACAAAATAATGACAATATCAATTCTGAGTGAGGGAGAATTGGGAGTATTTGATATACTATTCTCAAGACTTTTCTGTATTAAAAAAATCCTCAATTAAAAGGAGTAACTGATGTGCAGAGATTCCCAAAATATACTGGATAACCATACTTTTTTGTGTGTGTTTGAGCAGCTTCCAGATTGGGACTAACTTTCCCTCCATCAAAGTTTATATTAGTGCATGTTAGTGGAGCTGGTTGGCCTTCCCTTGTGAATATTGTTTTAAAGATTGGATTAAATATCAAGGAATTTGGAAGTTCTTATTTTTAAAATAAAACATCTCTACAAAATGTAAAATAAGTGCTTGAGTTGAAATCCATCTGGTTTGCTTTACCTATGATCCCATTCAAAAACCTCTGCAAGGTGACTCTGGGCCTGGAGTGGGGGAGGCGACTGTGCCTCCCTCGCCCCACCCCCGACCTGTTTAATCAGATGAAATCAGGTTAGAATGAATATTAAGAGCCTCTGGAAGGGAAGAGATGTCAGGGTGCACTCTGAGAGACCACCCTAGACCAGGGATGGTGAGGGTGGGGGTGCAGGTGACATGCCTGCTACTGCTCCTTCCTTTTTTTTTTTGAAAGGAAGTCTCTCTCTGTTGCCCAGAATGGAGTGCAAAGGTGCAGTTTCTGTTCACTGCAGTCTTCTCCTGGGTTCAAGAGATTCTCCTGCCTCAGCCTCCCACGTAGCTGGGATGACAGGCATGCGCCACCACACCTGGCTAATTTTGTATTTTTAGTAGAGACGAGGTTTCACCGTTTTGGCCAGGCTGGTCTCGAACTCCTGATCTCAGGTGATCCACCCCCCTCAGCCTCCCAAAGTGCTAGGATTACAGGTGTGAGCCAACACACCCCACCAACATGCTGGCTTCTTAATTAGAGCCCACAGTGCTTTATGGAGCACCCAGTTGTCAGGTGCAGCACTCACGTTCACAGGCCTTCCTTTGTGGTCTTATGGGAGAAGCACCTAGGGCAAACATTCGCAATATTTTTTTATGCTCCCTTTTTGATAAATGGAAAAATTTAATCCCTGCTTTTAACATTATCTGAAATGTCAAAATAAAGCCTGTGAATGATCAGGAGATTGGACGTGCCCAAACCTGGTTGACAGTGTCTGCTCTAGACTGAGCTGCTCAAGTGCCAGGACTGCCCCGAAATTCTTGGGTATCCAGCAGATCTGGATTTGAAACCTGACTTGATCGCTCATAGGTTATGGACCTCAGGTGAGCTTCTTACCTTCTCTCAGCCTCTGTGCCCCTTCTCTGGAAAGGTGATTATGACACCTGCCACTTAGGGCTGCTTTGCAGATTCCGCGAGGCACTTAACACCACTGCCAGTTACATAAAAAAAAAACAAAAAAAGCCCCGAAAACTTTAATCCTAATAATGGCCTTGGGAGGTAAAACTTTAATCCTAATAATGGCTGTTTTGTAGTCTACCTATACGCTCCCCCCCCCCCCCCATTTTATAGGTGAGAATACTGAGGCTCAGACATAGAGTTCGATAAGTTGTTTAACCTAAGCACAGACCAGGGCTCCCTGCCAGGCCTTGTGAGCCCAAGTCAGAACCCCAGCCAAATGTCTGCAGGTGAGCAGTAGATTTAGTCACCTTCTCCCCTGCCTGAGTCACAGGGCCCTAAAAAACAGAGCCAGGAGTGACTTGACTCACATGGCTCTGCAGGACTCTTTGGATCCAGTTTCCTTAGCACTAGTTAAGCAAGTGCCACATTAACCAGCTCCTGTGTGTTCTGTGGATTCCCTTCAGTTTCTCTCTTGTCTAGCTGGCCCAGCTGGCCACAGGCTTTATTTCAGAGATAAGACCAAGTTTCCTATTCCTTCTCAAACAGCCACTAGCCTCAGAGAAATCGCCTGTATATCACTTTAGCATGTGAATGGCTTTCTCTCTCTCTCTCTCTTTCTTTCCTTTCTTCTTTCTCTTTCTTTCTCTCTCTTCTTCCCTCCCTCCCTCCTTCCCTTCCTTCCTGCCTGCCTGCCTACCTGCCTGCCTGCTTTTTTGTCTCCCTCTGTCATCCAGACTGGAGTGCAGTCGTGCTGCAACCCCTGCCTCCCAGGTTCAAGCAATTCTGCCTCAGTCTCCCCAGTAGCTGGAGTACAGGCATGCACCACCACACCTGGCTAATTTTTGTATTTTTAGTAGAGATGAGGTTTCACCATGTTGGTCAGGCTGGCCTCCAACTCCTGACCTCAGGTGATCTGCGTGCCTCGGCCTCCAAAAGCGCTGGGATTATAGGTGTGAGCCACTGCGCCCGGCCACATGAATGGCTTTTAATGGAGACCTTCCCTGCAGTCTCTCATGTGAGCTTTTAAGTTTCACCACCCAACTTTTTACCACATTGGCAAAAAAAAAAAAAAAAAAAAAGGAAGAACCTAAATAGACTTCACTATCTGTTCCCCCAAGTTCCTTATAGTTGTGCCCATCCTCTGGTTGCTGAACCTGTCGGCCTCAGTTTCCTCATCCGTATAGTGAGGACATTAATTTTGGCCCTGCCTGTTCCGTGGATCAAATAAATGAGATGCTGTGTGAGAAGACCTTTTGCAAACTTTAAGGCGGGTTTCCTCCTCTCTGACTCTTCTGTGATCCAGCCTGAACCTATGCCTTCCTCAAGTGAGCAGGACTGAGTCTTCTGTTCTTTGCAAAGCGTTTCTCAGCACACCTGCCCAGCTGCATGAGCTGAGAGGAAATTAGCATACAGTGAAGGAGGAAGAAACAGTGCCTGGCGCTGGAGACTTTACCTTGACCACTTCCAGCACTTGTACGGTACATCTCTATTTACTGGGTTCCAAGCTCAACTCACTCTAAAAGACCTGGATCTTCTCTCTTACTAGTTTTCAGCAATGAAGATTTGGTCAAGAGACTGAATGTACCTGGGCCTCATTTTTAAAATGGATACTTGCCTTGCTGCGTTGTCATAGCAGATGAGGACATGTTATTGTCGGCAGTCAAAGCATGTGACTTTTTCTTGTCCCATTTGACTTTTCTCTCCCTTCAGTTTACCGTTTGTTTTGTTTTGTTTGTTTGTTTTTGTTTTTTTTGAGATGGAGTCTCATTCTGTCACCCAGGCTGGAGTGCAGTGGCAGGATCTCGGCTCACTGCAACCTCTGCCTCCCGGGTTCAAGCGAGTCTCCTGCCTCAACCTCCAGAGTAGCTGGGATTACAGGCATGTGCCACCACGCCCGGCTAATTTTTGTATTTTTAGTAGAGATGGGGTTTCACCATGTTGGCCAGGCTGAGCTTGATCTCCTGACATCAGGTGATCCACCTACCTACCTCAGCCTCCCAAAATGCTAGGCTTACAGGCATGAGCCACCAGGTCCAGCTTTTTTTTTTTTTTTTTTTTTTGATGGAATCCTACTCTGTCTTGCCTAGGCTGGAGTTCAATGGTAAGATCTTGGCTCACTGCAGCCTCCACCTCCTGGGTTCCAGTGATCCTCCTGTCTCAGCCTCCAGAGTAGCTGGGACTATAGGCATGTGCCACCATGCCCGGCTAATTTTCGTACTTTTAGTAGAGATGGTGTTTCACCACATTGGCCAGGCTGGTCTCAAACTCCTTCCCTCCGGTGATCCACCTGCCTTAGCCTCCCAAAGTGCTGGGATTACAAGTGTGAGCCACTGCGCCTGGCCCAGTTTATCCCTCTAAATCTCTGTGCCTCAGCTTGCTTCTCCATAAAATGGGGATAATAATCTGGGCTACTTAGCTCCCAGGGTTGGTTGTATGACTTTGAAATAAAGGCTGTGGTGGGGCACTGATGATGGTGAAATGTAATAGAAATGCCTCAATGGGGTTACTTGCCGGCCTTGGGTTGGTGGGTCATGTGCTGGTCCTCAAAGGCCTGGCCTGTGGTCTGCGGCAGCCACGTTTAGAAGGTCCCTTCGCATAGCTGCTCTTACCAGCTCTTCCTGAGGCCTGTGACACGCCCATCTCCCCGCGAGGCTCTGCCTTCTCCTTACACCTGTTGCCCCTGTGCCTCGCCCAGTCTGTCTCTCTCAGATCTGCTCTGGATCATAAGACACAGGACCATCGACCACTATTCTCGGCCTGCAGAAATGGTGCCTTTCCCGACCCTGAGGGCTGTCAGAAGCTGCCATCACATGACATGCTCAGCCCCACTCCCCAGCTAACCCTCATGAATAAATACTAAAAAGACTCATTATGGAGAGATAAGGAAAACAGGAAGAGCTTTGAAAGCACCCAGCAACACCCCCCCAGACCAGTGAACAACCCCACCCCCTCCAGAGGCCACCAGTGTCTTCAGCAACGAGGCCCTCTCTGCAGTTGAGGAAGAGCCTCTGTCTCAAACCCGGAGGCGACTGTGGGGCCTGGAGCCGGGAGGGCCGGCCACAGGCAGGGGAGCTGAGCCGCTGTATTCTGGGCACACTTTCAAGGCCAGCTGCAGGGAGAACAAGCCGCCGCTGTGCGCCTGCAGCTGGCTGTGGTTAGGCCAGGGCTGTCCCTCACTTGTGGTATATTTAAAGAGACCCCACCAGACGGCTGTGCCAAGGGGAAGAAACGCACACAGATCCCTGTTAGCCACACTCCTTCCCCCTGCCAAGGCCTTTCCTCCTCCCTCAGCTCCCAGGCACTGCGCAAGAGAGAAGAGGTCCGACTTCTCAGCCTCCCCGTGTGCCACCTGGGGACACGCGCCCTGGCTCCTGGCCTCTCTGCCCTCTGACCAAGCTGGCCATAAGTTCAGGGGATTAGCCAGCTCGCTGCCTCCCACCCTGGTGTTGGTAACCCAGCAAAGGGGAGAGGCAGGCGGATGGGTCAAACGCAGCCGCACAGAACCTCTGGTTTGGTGTTCTGTTTGTGAAAAGTCCCGGTGCGTGAGGAGCCCCGGGGCCCTTCCCAGGGAGGGGCGGGGCTCCCCCACGTGGCTCCAGGCCACGTGCTCCTCCTCCAAGGGAGGCCCAGGCCCCACAGGACTTGTTTTTCTCAAGTGAAAACGGCTACAGGCCTAAATCCCACGGGAAGGTAGGCCTGGGAGCGAAGCAGTCTGGGAAGAGAACCGATGAGCGTGACGTCCCACGGAGCAGGTGTGCATTGAAGTTTGGGCTTGCAGTTGGCCAGAGACCTGGGAGATGGTCTCAGAGCAGTGAGAGGGCTTCAGGAGCAGAGCCCAGCCGATGTGGGGTGAGAGGGTGGGAAGCGGGCAGAGTCTCAACCAGGGGAGGGGAGCCACCAGGCCGCTACAAGTGCCGGGAGAGTTAGTGAAACACAAGTGCACCAACAGGATGGGCTACATAACTGGGGGGGCCTAGTTCAAAATGAGAATGCCAGGCTCTTTGTTAGAAAATGATCAAGAATTACAAGACAGTGGCAGAACGGCATTAAACCAGGGGCCCTTCTAAGCACGGGGACATTTTGTGACCACACAGATTGCACACCCACGAAACTGACCCTGGGTACCTGAGCAGCTCCCTGGAGCAGCTGTGAACAGCAAGGCAGGTGAGCTGGGGGATGTCTGGCTGCAGCTTCTACACTCCCCACCCCTGCTGCCCTGGAAACACCAGTTCCCAGGCTTTTACCAGGCCTGGGACATTGTCTCTGCCCAGCAACAGCCCCTCTCCTTGTGCTGATGGCAATGGAGACTTTACCTCTCAGAAAGGAGGGAATCGCAAGGCTAGGGTGGAAGGAGGGCTGAGGGCTGGAGTGAAATGTGGCTCTGGGGACTCGGGGCCTCAGTCCCACAGCCCCGAGGATTCTCTAGACAGGCCACTGGAGCCTTCTGAGTGAGGATATGGAGGTGTTTGGAACAGGACAGAGAAACAACACAGACTACGCTCTGGGTCACCTCTTAAGGACCCAAGAGGATCCATCCTGTGGGTGTGTGACAATCCAGGAGCAGAAGCAAGGTCCAGGAAGCCTTCTCCCCACTTGGGAGCTTACCTCCAACTCAATGTGGTCATGGAGTTTCTTGCAGGTTGCTGCAAACGTCTCCGAGGTGCCAAATTCAAAGTACCACAGCTTGTTCTTCATCCTGGACCACAAAGCAGAGAGATGGCTCAGTATTCCGTACTTGCAATGCTCACGTCAAACAGCTATGTTCCTTGGATTGGGAGACCCAAGCCTTCCGCAGTTTCCCTGATCTTACATTTTTAGCACTTATTAATGAGATGATCACGGAATAGAAATTTTCACCAACTGTTCTTGCTTGGAAATTAGAGAAAATCCACTCATTTCTTAGACATCATGGTAACCCTGGGTGAACTACCAGCTGCTCTCTGAACATCCTGGTCAGAACAGGAAGAAGGTCTGTAGCTGCCTTAAGGAAAGAGTTCTGTGAGAAGTCAAACCAGAGGTGGCAAATATGGATACGGGGCTCTGGTCATGGTCCTTTCCATTACTCAGGCAGAACCCTCTTTTGGGCATGTTTGGGGTGTAGAGGAAAGATCCTTCTAAGACTTGAGAGATGTACCATGTTAGGACAGAGGAGGGAGAGCCCTGCACTAACCCAGCTAAAATGTGTGCTGCATTGCCTGGGCTCTGACTGTGGGGAAGCAGAGTGGCAAGAATTAGATACAGGTTTGCAGGCAAGTTGGAAAAAAAAGAAGAGTTGTTTCATAACAATAACCACCACCTCCCTTTCTCAAATATATTTGCTGAGGCCATGGTGAGCCTTCAGTGAAGGGTAAACCTTGTCATATTTGCTTCAAAGTAACAGTTCACTACTTGGAGGTTTACCATTTTTCCAGCATTTTCCTTTAGGAGAAAAGGCTTTGCAAAGTCAGATGGCTTGTCCTGACGGTTGGTGCTTTTGATCAGATGGTCTCACTAGGAAGTGTTTCTGAAGGTATTCCATTCCTTCCACCCCCACTGTCACCCCATTATCAGGGGTTGGCTAAGAGAAGGGACACCTGTCCAGTTTACGAGCTGACAGATTTTGCTAAGGAAGGATTAAACAAAATCGCATTCTTCTTGGCACTTGGAAGAGAGGATGCTACCTTCCATGTTGCTAATCCTCTCCCCTCAGGTTTGTAGACCAAGGGGAAAGGAGCAGTCTTCAGAGGGAAGAGGGCTCTTATTTTTTCCTCATTTTTCCTTAGGTTGTAGCAGATGACTCTTCAGAATAATAGACACAACTCTTTTCTGCACATTTCCCCAAGAGTCTACCTAGAACTTGAAGATGAGACTGTGTCCTTCCATTGTAGAAAGACTTCTGATATCTAGTTGGTTGGGAAATAGCTTTTCTGACTCTTAGTATGCATGAAAAGAACTGACAAATGATGAGGGAAGTAAGAATAAGCAAGCTCTGGGAATTATGCCTCATGAATAAAGTTAGAAGAGCTGGGTGTACTGTAAGCAGACAGGAGGAGCGGATTCTTCAGGGAGGACAGTGTGAGGGTCAGTGTCTTTCCACAGTCAGTGATGGCGAAAGACCAAGTAGCGGGAAAAACACAGATTGTCATAAATGCTGGAGCTAAGCATTCCTTTTTGGCAGCAAGAGCATCTCTGTAGCCAGGAGACTTGCTTGTGATTCCGTTTTCAAATCTCACTGCTGGCCTGAATCATGACTTTTGAAAGTTATTGCCAGGAGATTTAGAGTTTTAATAAAAGTTTCCGGAAGCCACAGCTATTTTTGCCCAGTAGTAGCTCTTCTGATGAGCTAATAAAGGTTAAGAGGTCATGGTTAGGTCAATATCGCAGGATAACGGAAAAGATCAGACTACTCATTCATTGCTGGCTGTGTAACCTTTGACAAGTGACTTAACATTTTTAAGCCTCAGTTTCCTCATCTCTAAAATAGAGATAAGAAACATACCTGCTTCAAGTGGTAGTTGAAAAGTTAAATGAGATGACAGCAAAGCACTTCACGAGGCTTGCTGCATAGTAGGCTCATCAAGAATGCTAACTACTTACTTATTAGCTGTTATTATTTCAGTGTCATGAGCTGGCATATTGAATAACATGGTGAGGCAAAGATGGCAGATAAAGATATGTAGCTGTAGATATTATATATTCATATTTTTCTGGGCAGGAAAAAAGGTGATATTTATTAAATTATGTGTCTTGACTTTTGGTAAAAAAAAAATATGTTCCCCATATGTCTAGTTTAATAGATGTTTTCAGAGTGATAACCACACCCTAATCCTTGATTAATTATCTTGACTGGTCACACAATTGGCCAAAGTGATGTTAATTGCTAATATGTGGCCAGATGTGGTGGCTCACGCCTGTAATCCCAGCACGTTGGGAGGCCGAGGCAGGCAGATCATGATGTCAAGAGATCTAGACCATCCTGGCCAATATGGTGAAACCCTGTCTCTACTAAATACAAAAATTAGCTGGGCGTGGTGGCGCGTGCCTGTAGTCCCAGCTACTCGGGAGGCTGAGACAGGAGAATCACTTGAACTCGGGAGGTGGAGGTTGCAGTGAGCCGAGATCGCGCCACGGCATTCCAGCCTAGGAGATAAAGTGAGACTCTGTCTTGGGGGAAAAAATTGCTAATATGCTTCTGAGAATGTACACGTTAGGTGTGAAACAAAGTAGTCATCAATTTAACAAACATTCATTGTGCCAGGGACTAGAGAAGACGTGCTGAGTACAACAAAGAACAAAATAGCATTCCGTGCACTGGACACCCAGAGAAGACAGACAGGAAGAGACCACAGTGTGGCAGGCTAAGAAGAAGCTCTGGGGTTCATAGCAGGAGGGACACCCAATTCTTAGCAGGCAGAAGCCAGAGATGCATTTAGAAGGATGTAGAAGGCAAACAGGGAAGGTGGAGAAAGAGCATTTCAGACAGAGAAAGAAGCTAGGCCATACATACAAATAAGGACATTCACAGATAAGTGAATTCCCCTCTGCCTTGTCTTCCTTTTCCTTTGCTATCACCAGCACACCACCACCATCCTTTTCCTTTAGGAAAAGCCTATAGGCACGTCATACCCTACAATTTGAGCTAGGAGATGCAGCCCCCACCCTCCCTGACTACCAACCAGAGAGCCTGAGAGCAGTGGTCCCTCTCCTCTTTTGAAGATGTCTCCCCAGCTACTTTACTATTAGCCTTTGTTGGAGAACCATTGCTGCAGAGTGTGGCACCGAGTTTTCGTCTGTTTCATCTTCTATCGTACAAGAATCTGGCGTCCGAGAGCTGAGAGGCTAGGGTTCGTGACTGGCTTTGCCACTCACTGGCTGGGCAAGTTATTGAAATCCTTTGAAACTTCACTTCTACAAAACGGGAACATTATTTTCTACTCACAAAGTTGTGAGGCTTATGTGACAGATGCAAAGTAGCAAGCAGGTGTTTAATGCATAGTAAGCACTCAGCAGCTCTTCTTCCTTGTTGCTAGGAGACAATCACTGGGGAGGAAGACGCATTCCCAGAGGCTGCAGGGGTAAGGGCAGGTCTACTGGGCGGTGGGGTCTATTGTAGGTGGCCAATATTTTTTGAAGAAAATAAAACTCACAATGTTTTAATGGCTGCTGGAACGCTTTCTCTGTATCTCTCTTCCTGAGTTGTCTTTGGCCCACCATTTCTTTCCTTCTTATAACCACCTTTCAGCTGGAGATGACTAATCCTTAACCAGCTGTTCTGAGGCTGACTTCCAGTTCCACGAAACTCCTGGGTTCATTGTCAGGCTCTGAACTACCCAGATGAACCCACTGCGTTCTTGAGGCAGAAGATCCTCCTGTGTGCTCCAAGGGACTCAGCCACATGGAGAAATGGCAAATACAAGTAGTGACACCATGGCTCAACTCTATTTCTGGGTTTTCTCAATTGCCTCCTGGCTTATAAGAAAATAACATCAATTGCACACTAGCTAGTTGAATTTTTTCATTAGACAGATGAGAGAAAAAATAAGACTAACTAAAAATGTCCTTTTATGTTTGTCAGCAATTTAGGGCTGGAATCCATCATCTTGACAGCTGTGAATAGCCTGTTTTCAAGGATGTCCACAAGTGAAACCCAGCTAGCTGCTGGCCATTCACTTTACCAGCAGAGGCTACATATTCAGCTTCCTGTACCACCCTGAGCTTCTGGGGACCCTTTCCTGAGAATCAAGGAAGTTTTAAGGGCAATGCACTTTTGAAGTTCTCAAAACATGAAAACATTTATTTGGGCTTAGAAGTCTACACAGAGAACACTACAGTTATTTCTAGAAATAGAAGCCCTTGAAGTGAAGGTATTCCTCTTTGTGGTTTGGACTTTGATAATCAGGTTCTCTGAGTGACTCGTGACTCACATAGTTAGTTAGGCCTTGGGTGCCAGTTAGCATGAGGTTGGGAGGCCTGGTGAAACAGATGCTACCCACAAGATGGTGTTCTGTGTTGTGCGGGGGGAGGGCAGAATGACTGGGTGGAGACTGCACTGCAGCAGCGGGCAGAGCTGTCTCCCAGACCTCGTTATCAAACATACCAGCAGGTGCCTCCACGAGAGTCACTAAGCATCCCCAGGCCTCATCTCAGAATGAAGGGCTCGGGGCTGGGCGCGGTGGCTCACGCCTGGAATCCCAGCACTTTGGGAGGCTGAGGTGGGCAGATCACGAGGTCAGCAGATTGAGACCATCCTAGCCAACAGGGTGAAACCCCATCTCTACTAAAAATACAAAAAATTAGTCGGGCGTGGTGGCGCACGCCTGTAGTCCCACCTACTCAGGAGGCTGAGGCAGGAGAATCGCTTGAACCTGGGAGGCAGAAGTTGCAGTGAGCTGAGATCACTCCATTACACTCTAGCCTGGCCACAAAGAGAGACTGTCTAAAAAAAAAAGGGCTTGGACCAACTGCTTTCCAAGGTCTCTCTAAGCTCCCCAGACAACTTGAGATGACACAATTCAGAACAGGATGGGAACTCACGTGTCCCACAACTGCTGCCCTGTCGGAGCGTGGGCCTAAGTATTGTCAGAGCTGACATTTTTGAAAGAGAATCCAGAAATATATTTTCATGTAAAATCTCCTGATTATTGGAATTGGCAACTAATTCAAGTTTTTAAGAGCCTAAGCCAAAAACTAAACATTTGGGAAAACTGTAGCTAGCCAACAGGACATTTCTGTACATGAATTATAAATTTTCATTAGATTCATCTCAATTAAAACACGAAACAAATAATGATCTCAATCCCATTTGGGGTTTGTTGGGTTATTAGTGGTGTTACTGCTCCCGCTACTGAAGATAATAGACAAATATTGGATTACTAAGGTAAATAGTAATTTAGCAAATCAGGTATCATAGAAATGCAGAATGGCCAAATGCAACTAGAGTTGAATTATAATTGAGTAATAAATATTAGTAATATATTAGTAATAATGTTGACAGTACTTTACCTGTTAACATTTTACATTACTTGAATGTCGAATACCTTTGGAAGCTTAGTAATTATGTTAACCAAAGTTTACATCAAGAGTTAAAAAAAAAAAAAAAAAGCAAAGGCAGGTGGGTTTTGCTGTAAGGCCAGGATGTCAAGTCCTATAAGAGGCCCATGACTGTCACCTCACAGGTGCTGCAGAGGCCATCTGTGTCACCCACACACCCAGCTGCCTTGGCCTATCAGAGAGTGTGTCACCACATCTAATCCGCCCTGCATGCTGTCCCCGGCTCTCACTGCTCGTCAGGACAGGCACTCAGTGATACTCAGGCACGGAGCTGTGGATGGAATCATCTTTTCCAAGAGGGGGCAGTGCCCCTTTGGTTCAAGGGAAAGTGAACACCCAGCGAAAGGAAGGAGTCTTTATAAATAGCTATTTTTGTGCTCTGAATGTGACTCTTGTGCCTGCTGTCCCTGCCAACAGATTTGTGTTGGCTCAATGTGTTTCAGCTTCAAGGGGAGAGGTATTCCCTGGCTTTTTTCCATAGTTGGGACAAGACTGGGGTTCAAGGCACTCAGAAAAATCTAGGGTGGTGAATGATGGGAAGACTGGAGACCAGAGACCAGGAAGGGTGGGCAGAAAGATGGAGGACAGGAAAGGGGGGATCTTGAGAAGGGGCTCAGGAAAACAAAAAGGCTGAGGAAGTGGGGAGAAACTTGCTTAGGATGCATTTTACTGTATAACTATGGAATCCTCTTAATAACCTGTGAAGACACTTCTTGAGTCATTTTCATATGTGAGAAATTAACTGTAAAATCACAGATGACATAATGTTTGCACTTAAAAGGCCTTCAGGGTTCAGGGACATACAGCCAGGGAATCACAGGTTCCAAAGAGTCTTCCAAAGTATAAATAGAGTCCATGAGCTAGGTCAATATTTACAGGTGTGAACTCCCCAGCCTGGCCAGTATTTCTTAATGTAAAATAGTATTTGTGCATTTAATTATAATAAAGATAGCATAGGCTAACTAGTGAGTTAAATCATAATTTTTTTGATGTACAGTGGAATTAAATCAGTTAAATCAGTTACTGCTTGGTAACCAGAGACACGGATTGAGTGGCCATTGAATCCTGAGTAATAAAAATGGGAAAACAAATGATTACTTAAAACAGCTTTATGGCTGACAAAATTTCATTCAATATGGCACCCATGGTGGTAGATGATGGAGGAAGGGATAAAAATAGTGCATTATTCCATAGTAAAAGGGTACATGTAAAATTACTACTCTACACCGGGGCCGGATGGTGGCTCCTTTCTAAGCCATGGCAGCCTTCTCATGGTACAGCTCAGTTCCTGATGTTGCCGCTGGGAGGAACAGCGCTGGAATGCATACCCCATCTGCTGACTTACAGCCCAGACTCCTTACGGCTTGACTCCCCCTGGCTCCTGTTGCTATGCCCCAGAGGCATCTGAGAGAAATGGAAAAGTCAACCAAAGTCTCCAGAGCTAGTGACTGTAAAGCTGTGAGTTGTTCTCATTCACACTTGTGGGCTGGGTTTACTCACATCTACCACATGGACCTCTGTATGGCTGCAGGATCCCAGCTCGAGGTTGGCTGGGACCTGACCCTCTTTGGCAGAGCAGTGATCTGGCCTCCCCATTGGTCTCCAGTCTCCACTCTTGTCCCAGAGTAACAAAGGGCCAAACCCATGAGCCTCATGTTTAGAGCAGCCTCTGCACCCCTTCAGGGGTAATTCTGGGCCCTCAAGAATCTACTGCCTCTGAACAGTGACCCTTCTCTTCCATATAAGACAGTGTGTTTCTGCAGGCCATCGACACATTCTCCTTTGATGGGCTCTCCCGGATTCTGTCTGGCACCTGACGGTATCTCCTCCTAAGGGCAGGACTCCAAGCATGAAGACTGCCAAAGTCTGAAATCGGATTCTTTCCCAGTGCAGCACACGAGGACACACGTGTGCATGTGCAGGCACACACACAGGCCACAGCAGGAAGGCTTCTCTGAGACTCATGATCCACTGTTCCCAAACGTGCTCGCAGACCGTGCCCCTCTGAGGCCAGAGAGTCTCTCCAAAGGTGCAGCAGCCTGGCCAGAGAATAGCCACCGTGCTGTGAATGGCACCACTTTGGGGGTGCCCCTCAGGACAGAATGCCGAGGGGCAGGCGAGGCCAGGCCCCATCTTGTCAGGGTTTTCCTTTCCTGACGGCTTGAGTCTCCAGGGTGTTTTTCCAGTTAGTATCTGCCTTTGCCAGGAGAAAATAGCTCCCTTCCCTCATCCAAAAAGAAAGAAAAAACCCTCACAGTTTGGCTGCTTCTTAGCAATCCTTTCTCCCTTTGAAGAGTTATTCGTGTTTGGCAGAGGCTGGAGGGCATGGAATGAGCCTGCTCCTGGCAGGTGTCGGACAGCAAAGTCAAATACTGGGACAAAAGTCCCCGCCTGGAGGAACGGGGAAGGCGGACAGGAGTGGCGCCCCTGAGGTTCTGTAGCGATTCCTTAGCTGTGCTTTCCCAGCGTTCACACGTCTGTCAGCCCTGGGAGCTGGTATCTGAAGGCGGTGGGGACAGTAAAGACACAGGCAGGTGAGGCCTCGTGTTAGAAACTGAGGCTTGAAGGCTTAGGGAAGGTGTCTGTGTTGCTGGAGCTGAGCCTCTCGCTGTGGAAGGCGACTTCCTGGGTCCTGATCAACCAAGACTAAAATGCAGAACTGTCTGGAGGAGCAGAGGCAAACCCCGAAGCAGGTCCATGCCCTCACCCTACTGTCACCACCACGTGGGTCCCCAGGGAGCCAGCTGAGCTCTGCCAGCCCCCAGCTGTTGGGAGGAATCTCACTTCCCACTTCACAAATGTTGACCGTGGGTCTGACCTGCACTGGTGGCTTTATACACCCAAGGGTCCCACTCTGTGGATCCTCACATCTACCCCCGTGGTAGGTAATATGGTGGCTATTTGTAGATGTGTGAGACTGCTGTTCCTTGGCAAGCCCACAGCTAGACTGGAAGCGGATCACAGAGTCTGAGGGGATGCAGGCTGGCTGATCCTGTTCTCCCCTCTCGCTCCCCCGCTAGCCTTTCTGAACGCGAGGCAGTGCCTGCTTTATGATAGGTCGGGTTACAAAAGTTCCTTGGTTAAGCCAGTTGTTTGTCACTCTGAGCACATTTCCCCATAGAAACAATGTTATGTTGAGGTTGGGTTCTCAGGCTGAAAGACAAGAGCCAGTTAACCCAGTAGGTACCCAAAAGACAATGTCTAATTTTGGAAAGAGATTCCTGGAACTGAAGGAGTCTGGTGAGAAGGCAGAAAGGCCTGAGTTCAAGCCACAGTTCAGTCACTGACTTGCTGTGTGGCCTTGGGCAAATCATTTAGTCTTGATCTCTTAGTTTATTTTTGAATTGACACAATATTACCAACCTGCAGGGGGTTCTGGGAATATTATTAAGAACACACACACATGGCCAGGTGTGGTGGCTCACGCCTGGAATCCCAGCACTTTGGGAGGCCCGGGCAGGTGGATCACTTGAGGTCAGGAGTTCGAGACCAGCCTGGCCAACATAGTGATACCCCATTTCTACTAAAAATACAAAATTAGCCAGAATGGTGGCCAGCGCCGGTAATCTCAGCTACTCAGGAGGCTGAGGCAGGAGAATTGCTTGAACCTGGGAGGTGGAGGGCGCAGTGAGCCAAGATTGGGCCACTGCACTCCAGCCTGGGTGACAGAGTGAGACTCTATCTCAGAAAAAAAATAAGAATATACACACAGGTGTATGTATATATGTGGATTGGGGATCTTTGCTCTCCTCAACTTCCTGGGAAAGAAACCTGGAGACTTCCACCCTACATCCCTGGTGGTGACCCTGAAGTCTGGGCTGGAGTTCTGCGTAGGAGGGGAATGAAGATGCCAGAGGGAAAGTGAGAAGTAGCAAAGGTGGAAAGGGTAGCAGAGAGCACACATCCAAGTATGCATCCTGCATCTTCCTTTTGCGATCATAAAACTCCCGGATGGTCTGCTTATTTCTGCCTACGTTTCCTGTGCCTTCCACACCGTCAGGCAGTTAGAGGCAGCCTGTCTAGAATTAAGTCCACAGTAAGTCGCTCCCTCCTTGTTTCCCCTACCTTTCCCATCATGAAATTGTTAGCAAGGCAAGTCAAAAACACATTAGATAGGGCAGATGCCTGGATAAATACCCCCCTTCTCTTCCCTATTCCATCTTCCTGTGCCAGTTTAAAAAACCTTAAATAGGAACGCATGAACCAGAGCCTCGCTCTGCCTGAGAAGACTGTGGTAGACCCTGCCAGCAAAATCCTTTCTATTTCATCCTTTTGAAAATCTCATCCATATGCTCTCTCCTTTGCTTCCACTCTGACGTTTGTGACTTCTTATTCTTGTGTATACATTCCTGCCACCCGTTTCAGAGACTGCAATTTATGGGAACCTGTCATCCTCACCTGGCCTGGTGGCGCGGCTGTGTCACCTGCCCCACCGTGCCTCTGTCTGCAATCTCTAAGGTCGTGCTCCTCACCCGTAATGAACACGACTCTTTCAGTTTGCCCCTCTCACTGTGGAGTTGGCAAACTCATCTGCTGGCTGTAGGTGTGGCCCCAGTGGTCCTCCCTGCCAGTTCCTCGGGAGAGCTGCTTAGCACCATCTTAGCCACGCCTCTTATTTCTAGCTTGCACCTGCTGCCCTTCTGTGGGCTGTGATTTTAGACTTTCATTTGAACACTCTACTTGATCCCACTTAGATCTCATTTTAAAGCTCTCCTGTTTGTTCTTCAAGTCTCTGGCCAAAAATATTCCTCTTGGTTTATGTGATAAGCTCCCAATTCCTTGCCAGGGTCCTCTCATTCCAGCATGAAAATCCATGGTCCAGAAGAACAGTCGTTCTCAGATCAGTTACAGAGCAGCTCTGTGTTCCCCATATGTGCCTGTTTCTTCTAAAATTATGACTCATGGCTGAGGAAGAGACTAAAGCATTGCCTCTGCGTGTGTCCCTTAGCTTCCTACCCGAGACATCTAAAGCCACTAGAGAAACCAGGATTCTTCCAGATGTGCCATTTGCCACCATGCCACAGGCAGACAGGAGAAAGAGTCTATAAGTTATATGAGTATGTGCACTCGAATGCAGGGGTTTTCACCAATGTGAATTCCATAAAATATTGGTCTCAGACTTTGGAGTGAGGGGATTCTGTAGTCAAGTAAATTTGGGAAATGAAATACTTTACTTTCTCTTGCTTTTTGCACGGTCAAAGCAGGTTAGAATCTACATTAAAGCTTCTACGATATTAAACAGAAAAGAATTATGTTTAACTATATTTTCCAAGTGTATTCAGTGATTGACATCCCCCCCCGCCCGCCCCAGTCTTCCTGTGAATTTCCTTTTAGCATCCTGTGGAATGCATTTTAACCAATGCACACACTTTAACACATGCTGAGAGAAGACACTCTGGGTAGCTGCCTCTGCAGGCACATGAGGGGTTGAACCTCATGGTGAGTCTGTTAGCTACTCTGTCTCCCTTATCCAGAAGGTCCAAATGTATCCTCCTTGTGCAGAGACTATACTTTTCATTTTCCCCCCCAAACAGGATTTGGTCATTTCCTCTTTATTTCCATATCTATTTATTAATCAGACTGACTTTTCTTTCTGTTCTCTTTGCCTTCCTGGGTGCCTTTTCTTTCTGAATCATTTCTTTTTTTTTTTTTTTTAATGTATTTTATTTACTTATTTTTTTGAGATAGGATCTCTCACTCCATTGCCCAGGCTGGAGTGCAGGTGATACGGTTATATTCACAGTTCCCTGCAGCTCCGAAACCCTGGGCTGAAACAGTTCTCCCCTCTCAGCCTCCCAAAGTGCAGGGATTACAGGCATGAGTCACCGCACCTGGGCCCGAGTCATTTTTTTTAAATGACATCTAGGAACCCTCTGTTAATGTTTTAAAATTCTCCTCAAGCCCATTCATTCTCTCCTTTGGCAGGAGATCAGTTCACATTTATAGCACCAATAATTTGTGACCAAAGTCAGGCAAGAAAAATAAACAATTGGCCCCTATCACAACCCTGAGGTTATATTTCCTGGGCATCAACGTGACAAGTTGGAGGGCCAAGGCTCTTTTGGTGCCTGTCAATGTGTTTATTTGGCTTGCACAGTGGTGTTTAAAATTGGAAAATTTTACATACACACCTGAAGCCCAGCTTCTCTTCAGAAATCAGATCTGTTAATACTGGATTGCTTTCCAACCTGGCAACAATCAACTGCCCCTGAGTGCTGGCTTCTCCCTTTACACAGGACTCATGCTGGAGTCCTCACCTGTCCCTAAAGCCTCACATCTACCCACTTCTCTCATGTACATTGACTGCCTGGCCTCTGCACGCATTCTTTGAATTTATGACCCCTCATATAGACCTTTGTAGCTTCCCCCTGGGAATTCCCTTGGAAGATGCCTCAAAAGTGTCTCCCTTACTTTCTTCCCTGAGATCCTTCCTATCTGAGCTTCTGGTGTCTTTGGTCATGAGTCCTAATATGTGTCTGATTTAAAGAGTGGACCAGCTGCAGCAGGGTGAGAGATGAGTCATGTTGGCATTTGTGAAGATCACATGCACAGAAATAAAATATCATCCAAATCTACCTCTTCTGGGAAATAATATTTTAGTTGCTCTGTTTGTAAGTTAGGGTACAACCTGGTAGATATATCAACTGTTCCACAATCATGAAACACTGAGAAATGAACTTGTCTCTAACCACTAGGAAAGTAACCTAAGCTCACCTATACCTTTCCCCTGAACTTACCACTTTGTACAAACCGTGGTTATTGTGAATTTTAAGATTGTTTGGGACCAGCCTGGCCAACATGGTGAAATCCCGTCTCTACTAATAACACAAAAAATTAGCTGGGTGTGGTGGCACATGCCTGTAATCCCACCTACTTGGGAGGCTGAGGCAGGAGAATCACTTGAACCCGGGAGGCGGAGGTTGCAGTGAGCCGAGATTGCGCCATTACACGCCAGCCTGGGTGACAAGAGTGAAACTCTGTCTCAGAAAAAAAAAAAAAAAAGAATATACTACCAAATCTTAATTATTAAGAGACAAAGCCTTTAGTAGGTAGATTATCCAGTCCTTCACATTTCTTCTTTTCTAACTCACTGGCTGTTAACCATTTCATTTTTCTTTAGTGCAATTATTATCAGTTGTGGGGGTGGGGCCAGAGGGAGAAATTCATCCTACAATATACAAAGGATGAACCAGAATGTCAGCTCAAATCAGGGGGTGTCCTGTGGTGTTTTCTTCACCCCAACCCTGCATATACTAGCAGAAACCCTGACAATGAGCAGCCGCCCTTTCTCTACCCACCCAAGTGCAGAAGCAAGGTAGTACAGAAGAGGAAAGGAAGAACCTAATTACAACACTCTGTGTTGATAGCTCCAATAGAAGTTTCACTAAGATCGACAGTTTGGGGTTTTAATTTATCTAGGCCATTCTCACTCCTTCTTACTCTATGGTAACCCAAAACTGGAGATTATGGACATGCTTTTAGCTTATTGAGTTCAAAGGCAAGGTAGGGTACTTGGCCTGATTGGCAGTTTGGAATGCTCTCCAAAGGGCCCACTTTCAGGATTAAAGGGACACTCCAACAGAACAGAAAACATCTTGTTACTAGACAATGAGGAATTTCAATCTAAGTGTAGGTTCAATAAACATGAATATTCAGCGATTATGTAAGTCCCTGATGAGTTAGTAGTTTGAGGGTATAAGTACATTCTTGAAGTGAGAAGAGCCCCTCTTTCACTGAAGAGCATTAGCAGATTGGGAAAATGCCTTCTTAGTAAAATGTGAAGTGGTAAGCACCCCCTACCCACTTCGAATTTAAACACTCCTACAATCTTCAAAGTAGAAACCTACAGTCTTCAAAGTAGAGATTTGATGACCCCCTTTGGAGGAGTGTTTATAGAGGGGATGCTTATACTGAGAAGAGGGCTGAAATCTAAAGTCCTGTCCAAAGCTAAGAGTCTATAAGTTACCATTACAGACAGGAACCATGACAGCGTGCATTTAGATTAGAGATTCCACAGTGGATTCTCATATACTGCTGGATGGTCTCCTTACAAATCCCTGAGGTAATCAATAGCACCGTACTATTACCTGATCAACTTCAACTCCATTGATTTATCCACTCTAATTCTCATAGGCACCTTGTCAGACAGTTGTGATTTCCATTTTACACATCAGAACATTAGGAATCAGATAAGTGAGTAAATTTCCCAATGGCGCACAGTAAGAGGCAGGGTAAGCGCTGCAACTCAGTTCTTTTGATGTCAAATGCAGTGAAACTCAGGAATTTGTGTCCGTATTTCACATCAGGGTGACACGAGCTGGCGTAACAGAGTTGTAAAACCATTTGTTCGGGGTTTCAGTGAAATAATTTACTTATTTCACTTTATTTATCTCACAGAAGAGAGTTACCACGTTTCCTGGTAAGTACAGTGGAAACTGGCTTTTGAAATTTCCTTTGGCCCAATAATAAGTGCACTACAACTTTTTTTTAGTAAATGTTGATTTAAATGGGGAATTAAAATTAATCACTTGAATCTTTTTTGAGGACATCTACTCTCTTTTCGCCTTGTTTTACAATTTCTTCATAATAAAATGGATGCAATTATGAAAAGTTTAAAGAAAATGTGTAGGACTGAATATGCTAATCACATCAGCTCTAAATGCAGATATGGAATCTGTTGCATCATCAAAATAACCTTATGCAAAAGGGTACCCATTTTCCAAAGTTTTAATTAGTAAAGTACAATAGAAGACCAAAAAACTCTGACATCACTTTCTCTGGAGCTAAAAACAAAGAGACATGTTAAACTAAGTTTAAAAGCCACCTAATTTTCTCTCTCTCTGAAGGCATCTGAAACTGTGGTGGTGAGTAAGAGAGAATGACATGCAGATTCTTTTTTTCAATATGAATTTCTACTTCACTACCAAACAGCGTGCTTTAAAACTCAGGGTTTGTAAGAAAGCTCTGTCGTTGGTTTCCATAGTTTTTTTCCAGCCCTGATGTGTACTGACTCCTCCAAGGCAGCAGAGCTGGCCCCTTCATCTCTCTGGTGATTCCCCTCTCCCTTCTGTGTCCCCTGGGGGTTGCCTCTTCTCTGGGTCTTTCTGACTAACACTGTCTGCACTAATCTAACGCTTCAGCAAGGTTCAGTATTTTAAGGTCCCAGTGTTTCTAGGAGCCCTGAAACTTTTGCTCCAGAAATACTTTGAAAAGTAAGCCATTCTTTCATTAATCTATTCAAAAAGCATTTACTGATGGATACCCTCACTGTCCACTCACCCACCCCTAGGATAAGATGCGAACTGTGGTGCAGACCCCCAAGATTTGCTGCAGCTCCCCGGCTCCCTGCCTTTTCACTCCACACTCTACCCGGGAGCCTCCGGCCCCTCCACTCGTGTCCAGTGCCCTCTCACACTTCAGCCCTTCTCCCAGAATGCCCCCGGTTCCTTCTCTCCTTGGTGAATTTCCATTTCTCTCTGCAGCTCTCACGCAAATGTTACCTTCCTCCTTTAGTTTCATCCTCCTCTCTCACAACAGCCTCATTGTTCACATCCCTTCCTGAAAACAAAGCTACCATATTATATTGTATTTGCTTCTTGTGTGGAGGTTTGGGGGAGGGCTGATGCTGTGGGTTGAATTGTGTTCCCCCAAAAAATGATATGCTGAAGTCCTCACTCTCTGTACCTGTGAATGTGGCCTTATTTGGAACTAGGGTCTTTGCAGATGTAATCAAGTTAAATTGAGGTTATGCCGGGTTAGGGTGGGTCCAGTCCAATGACTGATGGATGTCCTTATAAGAAAAATTTGAAAAGAGACACAGAGACAGAGGGAAAAAGCCGTGTGATGATGGAGGCAAAGACTGGGACGATAGACACATCTATAAGCTAACGTCCCCACATTTGGGAGGGGACCTGGTGGGTGCAATGAGTATACCCCGGGACTCAGAGAAGGTGGTGTGTTTATCATCTCAGATGAATGGAATTCTCTGTTTTTGGAAGCCTTTGCAAGAGATTCCAAAACCTCTCTCAATAACTCATTTCAGTCTTTAACCGGTCTCCAGGCCAGAAGATTCCTTCTCCCATCCAAAAGACAATTCTTCACTTTTAGAGCACATTTTTTCCCTCTCTCATTCTTTCCTGAACTGAGATGAAGAGTAGGAAGGTGTGGTCACTATTTCCTTTTGTGAATCCTTCACACACTTGAGGCCCATTCCCAGTACATTCTCTGTTTCCCTCCAGGAAAAATGATTTTGGATGACTTGTGGCTTTCTCATGGGCCCTTTAGTCATCTCTGTGGCTCTTCTCTAGCCTTTTTTGGGTTCATCTTTGGTCATGGGGCACAAAACACATGGAGAGGCAGGGAAGTGTAGACGGCTAAGAGGAGATGTGGGATAGACAGGACTAGGTGTGAACGGCAGCTTCTCTAGTAACTAGTGTGGTCTTGAGCAAGTTTCATTATCTCTATGAGCCTCACTTTTCTCATCTGTAAGGTGGAGCAATAATACTTACACTTGGTAAGTTGTGCCAGTTAAAAATAATGTACATGAGATTCTTGAAAGCTCTCAAAAAATGATGCCTACTATTGTTGGTATAGGTTGGAGCAGTACTGATTACATTGAGAAAATTGCCTTGCTAAACACTTTAATAGACAACCTCATGGTTAGTCATACTTTAAAAACTGTACTAGGCTGGGTGCAATGGCTCATGCCTGTCATCCCAGCACTTTAGGAGGCCAAGGCAGGGAGATCAAGAGGTCAAGAGTTCAAGACCATCCTGGCCAACATGGTGAAACCTCGTCTCTACTAAAAATACAAAAAAATTAGCTGGGCATGGTAGCAGGTGCCTGTAATCCTAGCTACTCAGGAGGCTGAGGCAGGAGAATTGCTTGAACCCTAGAGGCAGCCATGTCAGTGAGTCGAGATTGTGCCATTGCACTCCAGCCTGGGTGACAAAACAAAAGCAATACTACTACACAGCTCAGACAGCAACTCTTGCTAACTCTGATGATCAAATAAAACACAAACTGATTCTGTTGAGATACAGCAAAACTATGGACAGACCCGAAATCGTGCTGAATGGATGAAAGCTTTTTCATTTACTGTGCACAATAGTAGAGCTGCATAACATATGAAATAGTTATTTCAATTGCAAAGGAACTTGGGTAATGGTATCTTTAAAGCACTCATTGACTGAATGAAAGCATTGGGACTTTTTAATTGGAAAAGACCAATAAAACTCCTACAGCAGATAAACTCGCTCCAATCAGCTCCTTTCTATCATCTTCCCTTCATAACCTATAAATGCTACCATGTTAATAATGTTTTAAACTAGTGTACATAGCATGATTGCAAGTCAATAAAACTGTGCGATTAAAGTGCTGAAAGAAAATATGTTATAGTGCTGAGTGTTTATTTCTTGGAGGAGGGGATGCAAAATATAATTTTTTTTTACAATGAGCCTGAATGACTTATATAAAGAAAAATTACTTTTAGATGGTATGTATAGCTTTATAAAAACACGTTATCACAAATATTGTAAGGTATTTATATATCAAGTTAACTGCTGTAATGCATCAGAATGGCTACTGTGTTTATGCATGATGGGGCTATGAGTGATTGGTTTTTTTCTTACTTTAATTTTTCTGAACTTTCTAAATTATTTATAATATTGCCATGTGCTATATAATAACACTGTATGATGTATTCTTAAATTACATAATGATAAATGTATTGACATTTTATAGAAAACCTTTTAATCAAGGTAAATGAAGAGAAAAATAATTCCATATATTTCTACATTGATGACTCACACACTATTTAATATTAACTAGGTATGTATCTGCCTATATTAGAGAATCACCAAACTTCAGAGTTTTAAGGGCTTCTGAATCATCTAACATGACTGTTATCTGATGTAGGATCTGTCTTTGTAACAAGAATATTAATAACAATATTAATAGCTACCACTGATGTGCTGACTCTGTAATAAACACTCTAAATGACTGGTTCCACTAGATTCTCTAAATGAGCCTATGAGGTTAGTAGGCAGAATAGTGCCCCGAAGGTGTCCATGTTCTAATCCCCGGAGCCTGTGAGTGTGTTAGGTTATGTGGCAAAGGGTGAGTTAAGGTTGTAGATGGAATTTAAGTTGCCAGTCAACTGACCTTGAGATTGGGGGAGGATTCTGAATTATCTGGGTGGGTTCAGTGCAATCAGGGTCCTCATAAGTGGAAGAGGGAGGCAGGAGAAAGAATGTCAGAGGGATGCCATGTGAGAAGGACTCAACCGGCCACTGCTGGCTTCAACAACGGGAGGGGGCCAGGAGCCAATGTAGGGGGACAGCCTGGAAAAGGCAAGGAAACAGCTTTTTCCCCCGAACCCTCCAGAAAGGAATGCAGCCCTGATGGCACTTTGATATTAGCCTAGTGACACCTATTTCAGACTTCCGACCTCCAGAACTGTAATACAGTTGTGTCATTTTAAGCCACTAAGTTTGTGGCAGTTCATGATGGCCACAACAGGAAACTCATATAATACTATACCCCAACTTTACAGGTTAGCAGACTGAGGTTTAGGGGGAGTAACTTGGCCCAGGTCACACACAGTGGTGACATGTGAACTCCAGCATTTGAATCCAGGTTGTCTGATCATAGAACCTGTCCTATTGGGCACTTGCCAATTGCCCAGTGTGGACATGAATGTAAAATACGAAAACTCGTCACCTTCTCCAATGGCTTACTGCACTTGAGGATGGCTCTATTAGAATTGATGTCCTGTTTGGGGCTTAAACCAATCTTGCATTCCAGCCACCTTTTCATTGATTTGTCATGCAAAATAACACAATTCCTGCTTTATAAGAAAAGCCTTTTACCTATTTGAGGCCAGTAATCACTTCTGTCTAAGGCTTCCCTTCTTTGGGTGAAACAATCCCAGATTCAGCCTTTCGTTAGAAGCCATCTAAAGTTTCAGCACCTTCTCGACCGCTCCCTTCTGGAAAGCATCCAGACTGCCAACATTCACATTAAGATCCAGCCAGTTCCTACCTTACTTTGAATTTGTGTGCTTTGATTTACTGCAATAAGGTTATCGTGCTAACCTCAACTCTTGTGAACTGGATTACATACTACATCTTGAGCTCTTTGATGGAAATATTTCCAGAAATCAATCAGTCAGTAAATACTGATAACTTTGGGATTATCTGGCCTATAGTCTTGAAAACATAGCATGCTTTCAAGTTCCTTCTGATATGATCACAAACTGATTCTGCTATTTGTTGACATGAATAAGACCTTTCCTGTTCTAGCCTGGCAGGGGCTGGAAGAAAAAGCCTATTAAGCTGCAGTAACAAACGGTTCTGGCCAGTGGGCAACCCTGTAGGGAGGCCTGAGATGCCATCGGCTGCTGGTGTGTAACAGTCTGAGAGGTTGTGCTGTCCGTTTCCATGTGGACTGGGGGCCCAGGAGGAAAATGAAGGAATTGTTAAGAGTCAATGTGATCTCATCATATTATTTAAAATACTGTGAATGTTAGGACAGAGAGAACTGCATACAAATATTAATAACAGACTCCCAAAATCTTTGATCATTCACCACTTCAGATGATCCAAACGGTTGCTCCCTTGTTTCTGCAGATAATCGAGGGCTGACTATAAACAATCCAACAACAAAAAATACCCCTGAACTTCTGCAGTTGTGTAATGATGAGCATCTGATGAAAAAAACCATGAATCCATATTTCATTCATTTTACTCTCTGCATCTCTCCCAAAGAGGGATGGGGAGGGTGGGGGACAAAAACTTTTTGTGGCTTAGTATATAAACATTCAAGTAATTAACTCAGTTGTTCTGTCAGAATTGACTTGAAAGTCAAAGGTACTTGAGCATAAAACATAAGGTTTGCATTTCCTTTATAAATACCTACAGGAATAAGAAAAAGCACAGAAAATGCCACAATTAATTTCATGTGGGGCTTTTCTGAATTCCAAAGATTTAAGTAAAATAGTTTACTATATTGAGGGAAGCAGGTGCAGACAGCCTGGACCTCTGGCTACCTGCAGCAGGTCTCTTTTGGGGTGCCAAATATTAGAGGAGGGGCAGACCCCAATTCAGGGCACAGAACGAAGACTTGAATGGCAAGGATTTTTAACTTCGCTCTATTTGCTGCTGTTGAACCTGTATGCCTTGAGAAAGTCAAACATCTGGGTTGTAATAGTGGGCTACCTCACAGGGCGCCAGGAAAAAATAACTTAGAAGGGTTTCATTTTTAGATATAAGAAGAAAATCTTATGTAGATTGTGATATATTTTATGCTTGTGACGGCAGAGCATACTGCAGGTATTCAAGAGAGGAAGGCCTTCCTTTTATTTTCAGAACTGTAGGACTTGAGCTTTGTCAGTTTCTATTTTGTTTCCCACAGAACATCTCTGCCTTTATCTGAGGTTAGGGCTGGGGAGAGGTTCACCGTGGTGAGGGGAAATTTACTCTATACCCTGCCACCTTCTTCTATAAATAGTTACTAAGTGCTTAGTTATTTACCAGGTATATTTCCAACCTCTTAAAAACACAAGCTACATTAAAGTTTCTGGGGAGCCCCTCAGCAGTGACTCCATGGGCCCTGTTCCAAGAAAGCTACTATTTCAGAACCTGTTAATTAGTCAAGGGCTTTTGAGAAAGGTGGTCAGATTCTAGCAGGAATAAAGCACCGCTTTGGTCCCTTTGAAGGGCCTAACAGGAAATAACTTGCTTCAGCCTCGACTGCTGAGAGACCATCAAGTGGATGACACTCAACAGGTTTAGAATAACACGTTCCTCAAGCACTCTGAGTTTCTAACCAACAATGAAAACATTCCATGGTTAGACCTCTCTCTGGATGCTCACTGACAGTGACATTAGAATTAGGTGGCTTCCAAACCCTGTTCGTTTTTCTGTAAATGGGTATGCAAATATTTATCTTGTAAGGTTGTTTTGTGATTTAAATCATTTAATGTATTTAAAGACCCTAGTTCACCACTTGGCATCTAAGAGGAGCTCAAAAAATTAAAACAGTTCTTGGTCAGGTTCCCCTTTAACACTATTGCTACACTTAATCAATTTGGCCAGGAGTGGTGGCTCATGCCTGTAATCCCAGCACTCTGGGAGGCCAAGGCAGGCAAATCACTTGAGGTCAGGAGTTCGAGACCAGCCTGACTAACAGGGTGAAATCCCATCTCTACTGAAAATACAAAAAAAAAAAAATTAGCCAGGCATTTACAACTCAGGATGAGATTTGAAAAAAAAAAAAAAAATTAGCCAGGCGTGGTGATGTGTGCCTGCAATCCCAGCTACTTGGGAGGCTGTGGTAGGAAAATCACTTGAACCTGAGAGGCAAAGATTGCAGTGAGCCGAGATCGCACCACTGGACTCCAGCCTGGACGACAGAGTGACTCCTTCTAAAAAAAACACACACAACCAAAAAAACCCCCCAGAAAGAAAACAATCCATTTGCAAATGATGTTTGGGATATGACCATTAATAAGTTCTTATATACTCTACAACTTCCTGTATACTATATCACCTGGTGAAATGTAACCACCTTGTATATTAAAATAATTTTGTAAAAAATATTTGAGCACTAATTTTCTTTTTTTTTGTTGGACTATGAGTTTCTTGAAGGCAAGGGCCATGTCTTATGTACCCTTTATTTCAGGTCACTTTCAAACACTTCAGAATCTCAGTAGAATCAAATTTCTCTTTTGTACTTTATGCCAACAGTGAAACGATAATCTCCCTAACTTTTCTCAATTAGCAATTCATAATTAGCCTATCAATAACTAGGAGATACACAGGGCCAAAAATAGCCCCATCTCTGCCCTTAAAGGGCTTTTTTCTTTTTTTTTTTTTCTTTTTGAGACAGAGTCTCACCCTGTTGCCCAGGCTGGAGTGCTGTGGTGCGATCTCAGCTCACTGCAACCTCCGCCTCTCAGGTTCAAGCAATTCTCCTGCCTCAGCCTCCCCAGTAGCTGGGATGACAGGCATGCATCACCATGCCCAGTTAATTTTTGTATTTTTAGTAGAGACAGGGTTTCACCATGTTGGCCAGGATGGTCTTGATCTCTTGACCTCATGAACTGCCCACCTTGGCCTCCCGAAGTGCTGGGAATACAGGTGTGAGCCACTGTGCCTGGCAAGGCCTTTTCTTTTTTTGCCCGTCACACATGGCTCATATTTCCGCCTCTTCAGGTCTGGTTCTTGCTGCATTAACAAAACTATTCCATCGGGGAACATAACTTGGTTTTGTGCATCCAACTATCCTCCCTGGCAACAACCTGTATAGAGAGGCCATGGAGGAAGAATTTCCCGGACCCCAGCAGTCGAGCCATAATTTGACGCCTATTAGGATTCAAAGAGGCCTCCAACCTGTGACTTTTAAACACAGGTTCCTTTCATAATCTTCTGGGAGTTATGGACATTCTCTGCAGAAAAATACATATTCCATACCTTAGTACAATTTCAAGGTGTTCTCAAAATGCCTGAAGCCCTTGGATCCCAGGTTAAGAATTCTTGTTAGAATCGCCCAGAAAAAGGAATCAGTGATGTGAATGATTCCGGATTCCTGAGAAGTTCTAGCCCTGACTAGTCACTATCCCTTGCTGAAAACAAAACAAAACAACAGAACAAAACACAGCAATGACAACTCCCAAGATTTAACCTCAAGGTTATCCCTGAGAGTCCAACCCTGGGTAGTAATGGTAAAGGCTTCCAGCCACGCAGTAACTACTCTTTGGAGAACCCAAGTTCAGCTGGTGTAAAATAAGCCTTGTTTGATAATACCGTTTACATTTCCAAATCCTGGGTATCAAGCTTTCTTCCTATCCCTTGCGGCCCTTCCTAAGTTTAGCCGCTGGTGTAATGGGGTAACCATGGCAACAACCACCTGCCTATTTAAAACCATCTCCAATGCTAAATGAGGAAGCCTGAAGAAAATGGCTGCTTGCCTGCCTCTCCGTGGACAAATTGGGCACTCCTGGGTATTTTAGACATGGGCGAATAGGCAGGGTAGAAGCAGTAAGTATGCAAAGTTCTCAATAGGAAGCGTTTGGTGACCTCGTGAAATAGGTGCTACCTCAGTCCTTCTGTCTTCACTGGTTAGGCAGGCACGCATGTTTACGTGCAAATCCCTGTGCCTGTCACCCAGGCGACCATGCTACTGTGACCTCAATCAGGTGAAGAGCGAAGTGAGAACCGAACCTCAAAGAGTAGTCTTGTTTATGGGATCCTGGAAGTGAGAAGGGAAAACAGTTCTACAGATCACAGTGAATTTGTTCATACTTGGTATTAAAATGCACACTACAATTTTTTTTTTTTCTGACGGATGTGTCTTTCTAATTGTACCTAATCGTGTGGGTGATTGATGATTGCTCTGTGTATGTCATATGTTGGCCTGCCTGTTGATTTTTGGCATATGGAGAAATGTCCCCCTCCCTCTGCTTCCTTGCTTTCTATGAACTACAGAGGTTTGGTTTCTTTCCCCTGTCGAGATCATACAACTGATCACACTGAACGTCTTGCTCTTCCACAAGTATACTGAACGCGCTCGCTCCTTTGTATCTTTCTTTCATTTGCTTCCTTCTCCCTGTGTCGCCCTCCTCTTTTGCTGTGTCTTGGTTCGGGCATCTCTGTCACTGGAAAGCCCTCACGCCCCGTTCCATGTCCTTGGCTGTGCGCCCATAGGTCACCTCCAGTCACAGCACTTAACACAAACCATTCTGCACATTTGCTTTCCAGCCCGTTTCCAGCACCGGGCTGTGAGTCCCCTACACGGGTCTGTCCCAAACGCCTGTAGAACAGTGTCTGGTGTGCAGTATGTTTTCAAAAGCTCTGTTGAACGAATGGATGAATGAATGAACAGAACCCTGTGGCTTTCACAAGCATATGGCACAGGTACACGAGTACATATAGGGATACTTGTGTGAGGCGGGGTGCAATGGCTCACGCCTGTAATCCCAACACTTTGGGAGGCTGAGATGGTGGATCACTTGAGGTCAGGGGTTCAAGACCAGCCTGGCCAATATGGTAAAATCCTGTCTCTACTAAAAATACAAAAATCCGCCAGGTATGGTGGCGAGCACTTGTAATCCCAGCTACTTGGGAGGCTGGGGCAGGAGAATCACTTGAACCCAGGAGGTGGAGGTTGCAGTGAGCTGAGATAATCCCACTGCACTCCAGCTTGAGCAACAGAGCAAGACTCCATGTCAAAAAAAAAAAGATACTTGTCTGAACAGAGGACCTTAAAAGTCTGAGGAATGGGTTGAAGAGGAGAACTTTAAAAAAAAAAAGTGATTTGTGTGTATCTGGGAGTGCAAAAGACTGTTAGAGGAGGCACCTGAACTGTAAGTTTGTGACTCTAGTAGCAGGGTCTGGAAGTACTCATGTTCCTAGTGTGCTGTGAGTGTGTATAGTGTGTGTGTGACAGCAAGAAGATGCTGTGACAGGTTGTCCTTCCTAAAAGCTTCGCTCAGCGGCTACCAGATCCCACAGATCACTCTTCTGAAGCTGCAGTGTTCAGTTTCTGACCTCTAAAAAGACCCCCTTTTTCTTGGTTAACCTCTCAGGCTGTGGGGTCAGGACAAAGAACAGGAATGAAAATGGCAAGTGCTGAAAATGTTGGGGTTCTGGGCTTTAAATGAATGCTTTCAGCAAACACTCTAACCTCTTTTTTAAAGATAATTCTTGCTTGTAATCCCAGCATTTTGGGAGGCCAAGGTGGGTGGGTCACTTGAGGTCAGGCATTCGAGACCATCCTGGCCAACATGGTGAAACCCCGTCTCTACTGAAAATACAAAAATTAGCCGGGCATGATGGCGCATGCCTGTCATCTCAGCTACTCAGGAGGCTGAGGCAGAATGACTGCTTGAACCCGGGAGGAGGAGGTTGCAGTGAGACGAGATCGTGCCACTTACTCCAGCCTGGGTGACAGCAAGACTCTGTTGCAATAAATAAAGACAAATCAATGGGCTAAATAAAAGCCAACACCTTCAGGTTCAGAGACAAAGTCCAAATCATTATCCATCCTCCTCCCCACCTACCTAGAGTTGGGGTGGGAACAGTGTCTGAAATAGTGATCATCTTGAAATAGGGGGTACAATAAAGAAAAAGGAAGAATGAAAATTAACCAATGAGAAGAAAGAGAGAAAGAAGGAAGGAGGGAGAAAGCGGTAGCTATATGTCAGACACAGGTCAGTTCTGGCAAATTTCCTCCTACTAGGGAGAAGTGTTTGCTTTCATTTGCAAATGACCTGGTTTTCTCTTTCCTTTCATTTTTGAACCTAACTTGGAGACTTCACAGAGTGCCCAGGCCGAGGCTGGTACCTTTGCAGGTACCTCCTGCTGCTGCCCTCTGCTGTTGGGGAGGCAAAGAAGACGCCCTCCTGGTCCTTGTGGTCCAAGCCCTGGAGCTGCCATCTCCTCCCATTTGAGACCAACAGAATCTCGAGTCCTTTCCAGCCTCCCCACCCTTCCCCAAAAGAATCATGAGGGGCTGGGGTTGGAGGCGCTATACTAGAAAGCAGCAGAGACTCAGGACGGGAGTTCCAGTTAGCCAAAGGCAGACGCCCTCCCACCTCCTCCCCTGCAAAAGCGGGCCCTTCATGCCCACCCCCTGTTTCTCAGCCCCTCCCGCAGCTCAGGTCCTTTGGGAGAGGACAGGCAGTTAGCCTGAGCCAAGTTCCTGACATTTTTTTTTTCTTGGAAATGGAAACCCTCCTTCCGGCATTGTGGCAGGAAGGCCAAGTCCCTGGCGGCCCTGGCTAGGAACATTTCCGGAGAGCAGGTGAAAGGCTTCTGTTCTGCCAGGGCCACACTGGGTGGGTGGCAGTGCAGCCGGGCCTGCAGCTTACCTGCTGTTGAATTTTTCAGGGTGTTTCTCTCTCATCACATGGAATCTGTGTGCAATGGAAGCGTCCTGAAAGTGAAACAGACAAAGCAGGTCCTTGGTGAGTGGTCATGACAGTGCAGTGTGGAGTTAAGGGACCCACACATGCCCTCACTGAGTCATGCCAACCCTGGGACTCTATTGTACACGGTGGGGCTCCAGGTCACATCTGCTGTGCCAGCAGAGGCTCAACATCGCCTCCAAGGGGATGAGCTAGCACCACCAATACTCTCACAGCCTATGCCAGGGGATGAGCTAGCACCACCAATACTCTCACAGCCTATGCCAGTTGACCCAAGCCCTTGATTCCACTCTGTCCCAGGAGCCGACAACAGATAGCTCAGGGGTGAGTGAAGGGGAAAGCTGCTGCTCTTTGCGGGGAACGTGAGTCTGTGAGCTGTTAGAGAGCAGGAGGCTGTGTCGGGGGCTGAGCGGGAGTCTCTGGAAATGACTTTCCATATTAATTCTTTTTAAAATAGTTTTTATTTTGGAATATTTTGACTTACAAGAAGTTGCAAAAAATAGTATAGAGTTCCCATGTCCCTTTCACTCAGCTTTCCCGGATGATAACATCTTATATAACTACAGAATACTGTCAAAACCAGAAACCTGACGCCGGTAAATGCTATTAGATACTAAGTCTTAACCATCCATACCAGTAGGAATAATTCATGCCATTGGATCACATACTTAGGAGATAATAAAAGAAAATTAAACTGTGGCTTCTGCTTTTTTTTTTTAAGACAGGGTTTCACCATGTTGGTCAGGCTGGTCTTGAACTCCCGACCTCAGGTGATCTGCCCACCTTGGCCTCCAAAGTGCTTGGATTTCAGGCATGAGCCACCATGCCCGGCCCTTTTTTTTTTTTTTTTTTTTTTTGAGACAGAGTCTCACTCTGTTGCCAGGCTGGAGTGCAGTGGTGCAATCTCGGCTCACCGCAACCTCCGCCTCCCAGGCTCAAGCAATTCTCCTGCCTCAGCCTCCTGAGTAGCTAAGATTACAGGCACCTACCACCACACCTGGCTAATTTTTGTATTTTTAGTAGAGATGAGGTTTCACCATGTTGGCCAGGCTGGTCTCGATCTCTTGACCTTGTGATCTGCCCACCTTGGCCTCCCAAAGTGCTGGGATTACAGGCGTGAGCGGCCGTGCCCTGCCTGGCTTCTGCTTCTTGATTGCTTCACTCGAAGGACTCTCTCTAAGGCCAATAAAAGTCATTACTGCATCCTGTGGACACTGCCCTCCTATCAGCACTGCCCTCCTTTGCCACACTCGTGGCTCCTGCACTCCAGCACTCACAGTTAGGATGGCAGTCATGACACTGTGCTTCTGGGCTCTCCATCCTCTGACCACATCTTCCTAACTCTGGGTTCTACCTGCCACCCCCACTCCACACTGTGGCCATCTCATGAGTTCTCGTGGCTGTTACCAGCATCTGGATGATGATGGCTCCACAGTATCACTCTCTAGAGCCAACCCTGAGCTTCCAACCCGAAACAGAACTTGTCTTTCCTCCTCAAACTCTGTCTTCCGCCCTCGTCAGTGGTCTCATTTTCCAGTAGAAGAATGTGTAATGCCCCTTTACCGCTCAGGCCCCATGCCGGCACTTTGGGTGCAGATGTGGCACTTCAGAAATAAATAGGCTAATTGGGCTGGAGATGGGGGGTGACACAGAAACCAGGGAGCTGACTAGATTTGTTTTGCAACAAAAAATACAGAAATCTATTTACTGCAATACATGGCTACAAGCCACCTGAAATTCCATGCAGTGAATTTTCATCAAATGCATATTAATTTCATTTATTCTACGAAAATTTCTGTGTATGTGTGTGTTTTTTTATTTTACTTTTTGAGATGGAGTTTTGCTCTTGTTGTGCAGGCTGGTACAGTGGCATGATCTCGGCTCACTGCAACCTCTACCTCCCAGGTTCAAGCGATTCTCCAGGCTCAGCCTTCCAAGTAGCTGGGATTACAGGCATGTGCCACCACACCCGGCTAATTTTTGTGTTTTTAGTAGAGACGGGGTTTCGCCATGTTGCCAGGCTGGTCTTGAACGTCAGGTGATCTGCCTGCCTTGGCCTCCCAAAATACTGGGACTACAGATGTGGGCCACTGCACACGGTCTCTCGGTGTGTTTTTAAACTTCAGGAGGGATAGTTCCATGAAGAACCTTTGTAAGCATGAACTGTGTGTGGCACAGGAGGCCAGCAGCCCGCATTTGAAAGGTGGCCGGGCAGGAGGGGAAGATGGGCTGATTTTGTGACTGGCAAACGTTCCTTGCTAAAATGATGTTTTGAGAGTTTACAATATCATTAGCTATTAACGGTTTTTTTTTTTTTTTTTGAGATAGAATCTTGCTCTTTTGCCCAAGCTGGAGTGCAGTGGTGCGATCTCAGCTCATTGCAACCTCCGCCTCCTGGGTTCAAGCGATTCTTCTGCCTCAGCCCCCTGAGTAGCTGGGGTTACAAGTGTGTGCCACCATGTCTGGGTAATTTTTTGTATTTTTAGTAGAGACGGGATTTCACTATGTTGGCCAGGTTGGTCTCAAACTCCTGGCCTCAGGTGATCCACCCCCGCTAAGCCTCCCAAAGTGTTGTGAAGACAGGCGTGAGCCACTGCGCCTGGCCAATTAATTTTTTCGTTTAAGATATACTGAGAGTTTAAGGTCTTGGAGAGGCATCCCCACAGGTGCTGGGGTGAGATGTGCGGACCCCAGGGAGGCTTCTGTCCCCGAGGCCTGTGTAGCCTGCACCATTTCCCCTCGGCAGCAGCACTTCCTGCTCCCAGACTGTGCCCACCGCCCACTCTCTGAGCAAATTTCAGTGAACACCCTCAATAAGAATCATATGACATTCGTCAAATGCTTCTCTAAAATTCAAGAAAACGTTCCATCTCCTTCTATTCCTTTGAAGCACTAATTTTCTTCTGTCAGGAAAAAAAAAGGGGGAAAGAAAAAAGCCATCGCATGTTGCCTGGCACAGTTTGTACTTGAGTCCCTCCTACCCCCAGCATAGCTGACTGGCTCTCGGCGTTTTGATTCTCTGGGTTACGTGTACAGGCCCCCTCCTTCCACACAGTTCTGGTTGTCCTTGGTTTTTCCATAACTAGGTTTTGCAAAGCTGCTTTTCACAAAGACCAGCCTTTAAAACATGATGAGTTAAGCACGCGGTCCCTAATGTGACAATGTGATCCCTTGGCAAATACATGAAGCAGCAAGCAGAGCTGATCAGCAACTTTTCTACGTCTTACAAAGGCAATGAGGGTAAAGACTCTGACCCTGTTTCCCTACCTGGGGATTAGAAAGAGAGTTGAGATTCACTTTCACTCCCTGGAGTTTCTAGGTCAGGCAAGGCCCTGAGCATATTTACAATCAGCAGTGACTTCATTTAAACTTTGGAAACCAGGGCTGCTACGGTTCAAATGCTTTCTTGGTCATTAAGTCATAAACCCTTTCTTGATGATAATTAAGGCAAAATGAGACTCTTGTTGTGAAGGTGGGAGACGGGAATTACAAATCCATGGAAGGGATAATGGCATTTTTGATGGCCTTACTGACATCTTTTCTTTCAGGTGTGGGGTGATGAGGAGATGGTGGAAGGTATGGCCATAGGGCCTCTTTCCTGAACTATAACTCAAGGCACATGGTTGGACAAAGAAATTTGGGCCCCTTCCAAGTACACGCAGCAGTCATTTGGACTCTTAAGATACTGTAATGTCTAGGCCAGTACTATCCAATAGAAAAATAGAGTAAGCTACATATGTAACTTAATATTTTCTAGTAGCCACATACGAAAGGTTAAAAAACAAAAACAAAAACAAACAAACAAAAAAACAGATTAATTTTTTAAAGATTAAAATTTTTTTTTTTTTTAGACGGCGTCTTACTCCATTGCACAGGCTAGAGTGCAATGATGTGATCTCAGCTCACTGCAAGCCCCGCCTCCCGGGTTCAAACAATTCTCCTGGCTCAGCCTTCTGAGTAGCTGGGATTACAGGTGTGCACCACCACGCCTGGCTAATTTTTGTATTTTTAGTAGAGACAGGGTTTTGCCATGTTGGCCAGGCTGGTCTCAAACTCCTGACTTCAGGTGATCCACCCGCCTCAGCCTCCCAAAGTGCTGAGATTACAGGCATGAGCCATCATGCCCAGCCTGAAATTAATTTTAATAATATATTTTCATTAACCCAATAAGCCCTGAATCTTATCATCACATGGAATTAATAGAAAAATTATTGAGATCTTAAGAAAAAATTTTATATCACATTTTTGAAATGTATTGTGTATTTTATACTTACAGCTCACCTGACATCTTAAGACAAGCCCCATTTCAAGCACGTAATACCACATGTGGCTGATGGCTGTTATATGGGATAATGCAGGTCTAAGTCATTTTGGCAGTTTATAGAGATAAAAAGATGGAAAGGAGACCATAAGACAGATTATTTGAAATCTGAGTTGTTCTGGAAATCACGGCAGATTGGGGAATGGAAAAGGGTACAGACCCCTGTCCAGTCTGGGGAGTCCCACTGTCGTAGTATCTTCACGGCTCTCACAGGTGACAAATAAAAACCTGATGCCGGCAGGATCCAAAAATCAGCAGGAAAAATTATGTCTTGTGGAGAAATTCCCTAGAGTGTGTAGGACGCTTATTATCATGGTGGGAGGCTTGCCTGGTGATAGCTAGGAACAAGCTGTAAGGTGGAAAACCGTGCATGGGTCAGTGCGACCACCGTGGCCTCTCCTTGGCCCCTGGGCTCCGCTAGTATCAGAAATAGATTTCATTGAATCAAGGGATTAGCTGTTCATCGGTTCTGTTAAGGCTCATGAAAGCAGAGCTTGTGAGAAGTTGAGAGTTACACATGCCTTGGGAATTATTTCGTAGTCCCAAACTTCCTGTCACTGACACCTGACCATCCTGACATTTTCTGCTGATCCAAAAATAAAGAACAGGGAGGAGCAGGCCAGAGAAGCCAGAGGAAGTGGCATCCTGAATGACTGCATTTAAAATCTCCTGCCAGTAGATATTATCAGTTCGAAGGACTGATAAAGCCAACTATCTTAGCTTTTCAATGGTGAGAACCTGATATGTGGATGGGGCTGCTGTAGCAGAGAGAGCACAGTCATTCCTTGGAGAAGCCAGGAGACCCTGCCTTATGTATTCTCTCATCTATTAAATGGGTTCTGTTGGTACCAAGGGGTCCTGGTAAACTCTTCAGAGAAAATTTTATCCACAGCACCCAGGGGCACTGTGTCAGGGGTCATTGTCATCATCTTTATAAATACAAAGCAGCAGATATTTGATACCAATAAGACATTCTAGGTCCTTCAAAAGATGCAAAGACCTCCCAGGGCTCTCTTTGCCAGCGAGTCTGCCTCTATTTGATCATCATAAGAAAGTAAAACTTCCTTGGTTTACATACCCACTTCTCTTACAAAGTTTGGGAAGTCAAATAGGGAGCAAGACCTTCTGCAAATGTCAGCCCCAGGCTCTGTGAGGGTTGCGTGCTGGTTACTTGTTTTCTCAAGAATTTCTCCTTTCAACTTTGAAAGAGCGAGCATACAAACCCTGCAAACGTTTTATTGAGAGAAAGCCAAAGGCACGCGGATGAGATGAGAACAGCACTGGCTTCTCATTCTTCTGCAATATAATATTAAACATGGCTAAGCGAAAGTATGAAAAAATCATGAGGAAGATGCTGTGAAGTTGTTCATAGTTGGAAAGATGAATAGCCTGGATTATTATCAGTTAGCCCAGGGTAGGTAAATTATCCTGACCACTGAGAGTGATGGAGAATCTGTTTATATGCGTTTCCATGGGGACAATTAATTAGCCAGCCAGCAGGTTTTCTTTCCTTCTTACCTCCCTTCTTTCCTTTTTCCTCCCTTCCTTCCTTTCTCCCACCCTCCCACCCGTGCTTCCTTTTTTCCTACTTTTATGCTAGAATAAATTAAAACCATGATTACTGGTTAGTCTTGTCTCTTGGGTTTAGAGCCTGGCTATTTAGTTGAGGGAAGCCTGTCCATTTCCTTTTGGTGTGTTCATCCATTTGGTCAGCAGATACTAGGGAGGACTGTCTTCTACAGGGCACTGTGTCAAGACAGGGTGTCGGGAACCATGTTTCTGTCAGCCGGAGCTGGGTGTGTTGGAAAGCGAAGAGCTGGGGCTGAAGCTTCTGCAGGCAGCGGTGCTGTACCCTGCTGCCTAGAAGTTCCCAGGCAGCTCTGCCTGCCTTGCTCCTCAGCTCTGGCTCCCAGCCCATTGCTTAGAGGGGCTAGTTCTCCCGTCCTTCCTTGCTTCCCTCTCCGTTTATTTCAGTTCTGGCTTCCGGGCCAGCGAAGAGCCACTTCCTTTGACCATTCTTCTCTGCTCTAGTGGGTTGCCTTCGCTCCCTGAGAACTTGATCAAGACCATCTGCATCAGAATGACCTCAGGGGCTTGTTAAAAATGCCAGTTCCCAACCTCACCCAGCCCTACTGAGTTGGAATATGAATCAGCATCTGTTGTTGGGGTGAAATTTACATTTCTAACAAGGGGTGCGCGTGAGCCACCACAGATAAATTTTGAGATGTCCCCCCTCTCAAACGGTGTTACATTTGGCAACATGAAGACGGAGGGGGCTTCCAGGAGGCACAACGCTCAGGTCCACAGTTCAGCTGGCTCTAGAGCTCCACTCTTAGGATTCCAAGCTCTGCCACTCACCAGCCTGAACTTGTTTCTGAACCTCTCTAAGCTACAGTTCCTTCTTACAAAACACAAAAGGATAATGCTTGCATCTCCTGGCAGGGAAACTATGTCTGGTATGCAGTAGGTACTCAATAAATGTTAGCAAGTTATGTTCTGGTTACTATAGGAAAAAGACATGAGTTTTTTTTTTAACTGTCATGATGGGAAGCCCACGCCCCAGAACTCCAGACCTGTCAGTCACATCTGATTTGTAGGAGCTGAAGGCTGCACATGCTTCTGCTGGGGGAAGTGGAGCCTGAGAAGCCAGTGCAAAAAGGAAAGGGGCCTTTACACAGTAAGAGGAGGGAGGGCATCTGCATGGCCACTGGAGGGGACGCCTGGAAGAGGTCTAGGGAAAGACGGCCCTCAGCTCAGGCAGGGGATCCCGTGGGATGAATCAGATTGGGGCATAGGAACCCCTAAACTTGCTCCCAGTCCACCACCTCCATCCTCTCAGAACCTGATTATGGGCCCAGCAATGCTTCCCTCTTCTGCTTTAGTAATAGAAAAAGAGCACTGGATTAGGAGACAGAAAATGAAGGCACATCCCTTAATCTGAGTCTGTTTCCTTACTCATAAAATAGAGATAATAATGCCCTTCAGAATATATCTGTGAATACGGTAAATTTTAAATCCTTCTGTAAATATAATATTATTTTTAATCCTTTCTTCTCCCATGGTTTTCTGTTTAGCCTTCTTATTAAAAAAGTAAAACCCAGGCCAAGGACGGTGGCTCGTGCCCGTAATCCCAGCACTTTGGGAGGCCAAGGTGGGCGGATTGCTTGAGATCGGGAGTTCGAGACCAGCCTGGCCAATATGGTGAAACCCCATCTCTTCTAAAAATACAAAAATCAGCTGGGAGTGCTGGTGCATGCTTCTAATCCCAACTCCTGAGGCAGGAGAATCACTTGAACCCAGGAGGCGGAGGCTGCAGTGAGCTGAGATTGTGCCACTGCACTCCAGCCTGGGCGACAGAGTGAGACTCTTCTTTCAAAAACAAAACAACAAAACAAAACAAAACAAAACAAAACCCTTTACTTACACCTGTTACCCTCTAAGCTATCTATCATTTCTCCTTCTCTTTTCTTAACAAAAAATTAAAATACCAAAATTTCAGAAGAAACAAAGCTGAGGATGGTTGAGGAGTGCAGGTATCAGAGGGGCAGAGGACTGGTCTGGAGGGTTTCATATGCATGTGAAACTGGGCAGCATAACTGCAAAGACAGGGGAGCAGAGAGGAGACGACCTGGCTCCAGAGCCATGCAGGTCAAGGGTCCTGAAGCCTCGTCTGTAGAGTGGGACGAGGGGGCTAATGGTACCTGCAGGACTACTGCGAGGACTGGAATATGTACGGCTTCTCACTGTAGAGAGCACACAGGTGCTCAATAAATGCTAGTGTCTGCTCTCACTTATAAGTGGGAGCTGAATGATGAGAACAGGTGGACGCAAGGGGAAAAGAACACACACTGGGGCCTGTGGGGACGTGAGGGGAGGGAGCGCATCAGGAAGAACGGCTAATAGACGCTGGGCTTAGCACCTAGGTGACGGATGATCTGTGCAGCAAACCACCGTGGCACACGTTTACCTAAGTAACACACCTGCACATCTGCACATGCACCCCTGAACTTAAACGTTGAGGGAGAAAAATTGGATAAATATTTGTTGGAAAAAAGAAATAAATAGTTCTATAATTCTGTCATTCTTTTTTCTTTTTTTGAGACTGAGTCTTGCTCTGTCACCCAGGCTGGAGTGCAGTGGTGTGATCTCAGCTCACCGCAACTTCCACCCCCCAGGTTCAAGCAATTCTCCTGCCTCAGCCTCCTGAGTAGCTGGGATTATAGGCGCCCACCACCACATCTGGCTAATTTTTGTATTTTTTAGTAGAGACGGGGTTTCACCATGTTGGCCAGGCTGGTCTCGAACTCCTGATCTCAGGCGATCTGCCTGCATTGGCCTCCCAAAGTGTTGGGATTACAGGTGTGAGCCACCACGCCCAGCCAATTCTGTCATTCTTAAAAAAAGTAAATGCTAGTCTCTTTGTTACACCCCCGCCCCTCCCAAACCCCAGCTTCATTTATAGAAATGATTGATCTCTCCCCCTCGTTCCCATCCTGTTCACAGCAGCCCGGGAAGCAGTACCCACCCCAATCCTCTTTGGACCAGAAGCTGAGCTACACTAGATGTGTTAGGGCTAGTGGGTGAAAAAGGAACAGAGTGCTGTCCTTGCACTGCAGGAGTGTGTGTGTGTGTGTGCGTCTGTGTGTGCGCGCGCATGGGGGTAGGGCACAAGATAACTTCATTAAACCAATTCCTTCAATCTAATGCAGACTGTGCATGAATGGGGTGAGCATAGGGGCTGTGGAAGCATCAGGGAGGCTCACGGCATTCAGCCTAAGGGGTCAGCTGGGAGGAGACACCCCAGAGGTTTATGAAGCACGTGGAGTGAGTGAAATGGGGTTGAGAGGAGGAGAACAGGAGAGAAGGAAATCAGAGTGCTAAGCCAGCCGAGGCAGCTTGGGACCACATGGCCCTCCTTTGAGGATCAGAATTCCCAGTTCCTGCAGCTCATGTGAGAGTTTTCTACCAACCTTGTCCTGGTTATTTCTTGCTGTTGCTTTTCTATGATTGCTACAAATTACAGAAAGGGTAATGATGTCTTTCGAAAATTTTTCAGTCTTTTCCTGTGTTAGTTAAAATGATGGAGGAGAGAATTTCCTCCCTAACCAAGAGGCAGGGAATCACGGGGAGTGCAATCAGGGTGTCCACACTCAGGCCAAGTCTGAGGATGCTTGGACCCAAGTCAGGGCTGGGGGCAGGTAAGACAGGTAGACAGCAGGGACCCAGGGTGCGGGAAAACAAGACTGGACCCTCTCCTGGGCAGTTCTCTTCCATGCAGAAAGATGATGCTTGACCAACTCACCACGCCAATGGAGAAGTAGTTGTTCATGATGCTGTATGGCACCTGGTCCCCGTTTTCCACTTCCTCTCTGGGGATGACTTCCAGATGCCAGCGGTCCAGCATCACCAAGGGGCTCTGCTCAATGTCCTTGAGGATTTTTGTCAAGCTGCCCCCTTCATAACCTGTGGAGGACAGCACTGCATTTGCCACCACAAGAGAAAGGCAGTGTTCTTGCTAATGCACAGGTAATTGTCAGGGCAGGTGGACCCAGGGCATCTGTGACCAGGGGACACCCTACTGTGTCTGTGGGCTGGAGACACTTATGTTCCCTGAGCCACAGAGAAGGGGAGGACAACTGGGAGTAATCAGAGGCTGGGGGTGGGGGAGGGGCGGGGGCTGGTTAAAGGTTACAGGCCTGTGTAGCTGAAGCAAACCCTGGAGAAGCGGTGGGCTGGGTGGCTGGGACTCTCCTTATGGGAGAACAGCAGATCCTTCCCAGATGTGTCATGTGGGAGATGGACAGTGTGGCAGGCAGAATTTTAAGATGGCCCCTAGGGCTGGATCCTGCTTGCTCTGACACTGCCCACCAAGCATGGCCGATCATTGAACACTGACTGTTGCCCTGCCTGGTCTTGACTCATTCTCTGAATTATCAGCCATCTAGAGTCCCCGCCCCTTTTCTGGCAGGCAGCCTGATCTGTCCGCTCCATGTGTTGAGCTGAACATCTCCACTTTCTGGCGCATGTGCAACTCCGTGGGGCTACTCCAATTTGCAGAATTCTCTGCCCCTGACGTTATAAACTGGTCATCACTCTGTGTTTCCTCTTAGGGAAATTTCAAAATGAGTACCTATGGCCATGGGGCTTAGGATCATCTGAATGCTTCTAGTGACTTTAAGTAACTGGAGGTGTAGTTTTCGGTCCTCAGTTTGAGTCCTAATTCAGAAGATCAGCCATTTGTGGGAGAGGGAATTTCATACAGAAAACATCTAAGTGAGTGCCTTCTTGGATGGGACTCTGGGGATGGGACACATGAGACTTTGTCTTTACCCTGGAGTTGACTGCTTTCTACTTGGGAAAGCACACTCTGAGGTGATGGTTTCAGGATGATAGTAAACATGGGGGCGAGGGAGCAAAAGGCTCCCAGAGCCCAGAAGAGGGGCTTCTATTCCAGATTAGGCAGGGGACGGAGGGCAGGAAAGGGTCATGGACTTGGCATGACTGCAGAGTTGAGTATTACACTGTGGCATGTGATCCATGAAAGGATAAGTTCAGCCTAGGTCTGCAGAGCGTCTCTGCAGACTGAAACACTCGTTCCCGGGGTAGCAGCACTAGCATGCAGACTCACCACCTCCCCAGCGGAGACAGCGGGCAAGGTCATTTCCTGTTCCAAGAGGCAGGACAGCCACTGGTGGATGCTTTGCAAAGTTGGCCTTATCTGCGAGACACACAGGAACAGAGAACAACCATATGCCATGGGATCGCAGGGTGTTCGAGTTGTCTTTTTATCCCTGATCTGATGCTCGAACCCCTCCGTAGCATTCTTTGTTTGGATACCACCCGACGGGAAACACACTACTTCCTAAAGCCATCTATCCCATCTGCAGCATGCTAACCACCACTAATTGAGTTAAATCTGTCCATTTGTATTTTATATTGAGCTAAATCTGTATCCTGCAACTTGCACATGTTTATTCAAATTTCATCCTGAATCTGTCCTTTGGGGTGGCAGTATACACCCCAACACATTAAGTTGCATGTTTTTAATCCTTAATGATAATCAGCATTTACTCCATTTATCCCTCAGCCTAACGTTGCAAAGTATTATCTTCCTTCAGGTAGCTGAAGAAACAGATTGAGAGAAGGAAGGTAGTCTGCAGCCATTCCACCCTGAGCGCGCTCAAGCTCATCTGATTTCAGGAGCTTGAATGGGAGAGAGGGAAAGTAATTCCACAGCCAGGATCCAAACCCAAATCTCTGCAGCTCCAAGTTCATCCGCTTCCCCTCTTCAGGGGCTAGGCAGGTACACAGATGATCTGGGGACTGGGACACCGGGGAATAGTGGGACATCAGACAAGTTGCAGATGCTCACCTTCAACTTTTCACCGTGCGAGTTTAAAAGTTTAAAAACTAACATGAGTTAAACAAGCAATCGTCCAGGTGTCATTTGGCCACCACAACCAGATTGTCACTTCCACCACCTCTCAGAATTGCAAAGATGCAGATTCCTAATCATTTCTCTTTTGATAGTTGTGAAGGACATCAGACAGAACCATCAGAGAAAGCACAACAGATCTACAGCGGCGTATTGTCTAGGCTGGGAGAGCTGAAGAGGGCACAGGCATCCATCAGTCTTGGGGGCGGGGGAGTATTTACATGAGACCTCAGTGTGCACAGTGCCCCTGGATGTGAGCAATGTGACTGCGGGGTGGGGAGAGACGCAGGAATCAGCAGGTGAGGCTCAAGGTAGGGCTGCCCTGGCAAACTGGGAGCTCATAGGTCCTCCAGGTGCTTTGACCGTATCGGAAATGGCTGAGCGCAGGCAAGACCCAGGCCCGGGATGACCACTGGAAGGTTTGGGATGGAGAGTGTGGCGATGCAATGGCCTCTCATTGTCCTCAGAACACTGCCTCCCTGCCTTTGCGCAGGCCGCTCCCTCTGCCTAGAAGGCTCTTGATTCCTGTGTCTGCCCCTTCCCCATCTATGTCCACCTCAGCAGGTCAACTGTCCTTATGGTGTGGAAGCCAGAAACCTGTATGCCACCTTGGGTTTTTCCTTTTCCCTCACCCATCCACCCACACATCACTTTCTGTGTGCTGTCTCCTTAACAGATCTCCGAGCAGTCTCTTCGTCTGTCCCCATGGTGACGCCGGAGTGCAGGTATGATCCTTCCCACCGGTACTGCTGCGACAGCCTCCTCTCGGCTCTCTCCGCCTCCAGTTCCACCCGCGCTGTGGGTGTACTGCCCACGCTTTCACCCAGAAGGGCAGTCCATGGACCACAGCCCCTCACATTACCCACCGCTTTCACTTCTGGGTGGGGCTGTGTGGCTCCCCGTGGCCCCATAGCTGCAATGGGCCCAGGAACCAGGCTCTGCCGTTCTCCTGAGCTCAGCCTTCTGCATATCCTGCCTCCCACGCAACATGTCAACCATTCTCAAGTGTTTTCACTTCCTCAAAGCACAAAGCTCTCTGTTGCTCAGCTCGGAAGCTGCCTTTGGGAAGCTCTCCCTAGTTGCCCCAGTCTGGACCTGGTACCTCGTCAGAATATTTCCTTAGCACCAGAAATGATCTCACTGTATTATCATTTGTCTCACTGTCTCCTCATTTGTTCCCTGAATGTACTGACACCTCCCGGAGGGGGACTGGGTCTCCTTCTCACAGCGTCTTCACACATATTGACCGAAGCCTGCTATATGCAGATGCAGCCTCAGATGCTGCAGCTGAGTGGGCGGAAAAGCCGTGGCTCAGGTCCTCGTGGTGCTTACCTACTGTCCGATGGCACAGACAGATGTTAATGAGGAATCCGTGGAGAGAATGCATCATTTCCCATTCACGTTGGAAAACAGAGGGGCACTGTCCTATAAGAAGGTGCCTGAGGCTGGTGGGTGTGTTACGGGAGGCTCCCCTGAGGATGCCACGTGTCACCTGAGATCTGGAGTGGAAGCTGGCTGAGCCAAGGCTGGCACAGCATTGCAGACAGCGAGGCTAACTTGTGCGAAGGCCTGGAGGTGGGAGGAAGACTGGAACGGCCAGGGATCTGAGAGATGGGCCGGGGCCTGAGTCCAGACTGAGAGAGATGGAGGTAGAGATAAGGCTTGAAGGCTGTGCCGCAGCTGGACCACGCTTTCAAGGGTTTTGTCTTTATCCTAAGAACAAGGGAAGCCACTGGCGTGCTTTATGCCCATCAGGCACCCAGTGACGTCCAGGAAAGATGGCTCCGGCTGTAGGCAGAGAACAGATCAGAGAGGGGACCATAGTGGGGCGCTGGAGAGCATGGAACAAGTGCTTAAATGAGGGTGAATAGATGAACATCTTATGCAGTTACCCTTTTACTTCTGCTTTTTTTTCTCTTTGGGCCACTAACCTGTGGAAAAAAACCCTAATGTTTCTTCCTCCTTCTGTGATCTTCCTTCTTTCTGTTTTGAGCAGCTTCTTCGTCTGTGTTCTCTGCGGATGACCTGCATAGAGCTCTCCGCCAAAGCCTACTTTCTCCGTCATGGTGGAGAGGGAGCTGTGTGACTAGCCCAGTGCCGCAGCCATCCAACCTCTGCAGATCAGTTTTTCCTTCCTTGGCTCCCAGAGGACTCCTCCCTCCTCCCACAAACAACTCCAGAGCCCAAGGTGACAGGAGAGTGTGGGTGGCTGCTTGGCAGGGCTGTGTCCATGGCAACCAAAGCGCCTGGGGGAGTGGCGGGTGGCAGGTGCAGTCCTGCAGCATTCTCAGCTGGCTAGGTGCTCTACTTACAGCCCCTGGAGGCACAGCCTTCTCTGCCCTGGTCACAGTCCAGTCCTGGCCTATCCTGGACTCTCCTCTTCCTCTCATCTCCCACATCTAGTCTGTCGGCAAAGCTTATTGCCTTCACCTTCTAAAGATATCCAGAAGCTGGCCACTTCCCACCACCCCTGTTTCTGCTGTGGTCCAAGCCCTGGACATCTCTCCCTTGGATTGCTGCAGTGGCCTCCTAACTGATCTCTTCCTCCCTCTTCCCTAATCCGTCATGTTCCTCCTTTGCTCAAAACCACCCAGTGTCCTGGGGCCCTCCCAGTATAAAAGCCGGAGTCCACATCATGCCCCGTATGTCCTGATCACCTGCCCCTCATGCTCCGCAGCTTTTCTCACATCCACTCTGCTCTGCTCTGCCTCCAGCAGCCTGGCCTGCTCCCGCCGCACGGGCTTTGCCTTTGCGGTTGCTTCTGCCTGGACCATCCTTCCTCAGGCATCCACGTGGCTCACCCCTCCTCCAGATCTCCATGCAAATGTTGACTTCTCTGTGAGGTGTTAGATTGCAGCCTTGCGCTCCCTTTGCCCCTTCCCTGCTCTATTTTAAACACCTACTGACATACTATGTCTCACTCATTTAATTGTTCATTGCCTGTCTCTTTCCTCTAGACGGTAAGCTCCATGAAAGTGGAATTTTTGTCTGTTCGTTCATGGCTGCATCTCCAGTGCCCTGGGGAGATTTTGACGCATCGCGGTGCACAGGCAGCACTTGTGGAATGAAGAACGGAGAGCCCAGGGCTTGTCGCTCAGGGCCAGTCTGTGACTTCGATGACCGTCCTCCTGGGTGCTCTCCCTGGCTGTTTTCTTGTCCTTATATTACATTTTGCAGTGTTTGTCTGGGTTCTCTAGGGTTAGATCTTGACTCTGCTTCCATCCCAGAATTTCGGAGTCAGTTTCTGTCACTTACAGGGGCTGACGTGTCCAAGGACCTACAGACCCAGGCAGAGCTAGGTAGAACTGAGGCTAGCAGCCTTCCAGCCTGGGCCTTTTCATCTAGCTGTGCTGTCCTGGACACAGCTCAGTGTGCTCCTTCTTTGCTTGCACTGATCTGTACTTTGCAGATGCATTTTCCAGACTCAGGCTCCAGGTGTTTATCTCAAGGTGATTTGTCCCAAGCTATGATCTATGCTTAGTTCTCTGCCCTTTACCCACCCCAAAGGATCTGCCCAGAATTCCGCTCCTGTCCTCCCACTCCCCAAATCTGGCCTGTCCTGTCACTGCCCAAACCCCAGCCATGACAGATCTGCTTTAGAGGCAAGGCCTGAAACGAAACTGTTACCTCTGCATCTGTGGGAATCATTCCATTGTTTTATTTCTTTATTTGTTTCCACCCAGAGCAAATATTTAGTCAAGTGTTGGTCCAAGGGAAGATACAAGGACGAACAGACATGGCTCCACGTCTCTTTCTTTCTTATTGCCTTCTGCTGATTGTAAATGTGCTTGCTCACTATAAATAAGCAGCAAAGGCCCTCTCGGCCCATGCTTACCAATGCAATCCAAAATCCAGCCGACTGTCCCATCTCCGCCACAGGCCAAAACACGGAAGTCTGGAGTATCACGGAAAAAGTTCAACCTGGAAAGAAGAAGAAAGGCCGAAATGGGCTTGTTATGAGGTTGCGGCTGACATTGATACGTGCTGAGTCAGAGTCTCCTCTGTTCCCCAGGAGTATGTTAAAACCTCAGTTCCTTCTGGGGTTGAAAGGGCCACTCAAGGTTCTGAAACCAGAGGTTACTACGCAGGGCCTTGAATACGCAGCAATGGCCCAGGGGCCATCCTTGTGCAAGGACAATCTGACTCAACATTCGACACAAATGGAAAACGGTGTTCTAGAAATTCGCTACCGGTTATGCAGAGGAGTCCAGAGTTTGTGCATTTTGGTGTCAATACAAATAGCTCCCGATGTTCTCACTCCCCTCGGGCTCTCCTGACACCGCCCTGGTAAGCGAGATGCACCGAATTTGCTGAATCTTCACTCTCCTGTGGCCACAGTGAGTGGAGTGATGCCCTTCTCTTCTCAGGAGCTTTAACCCTGGAGAGCAGGGTGCTTAACTTGGGGTCCATCAACCTCCAAGGGTTCTGTGGATTGGATTCAGGGGGCCATGAACTTGGAGGAGAAAATATTACGTTCTTATTTTCCCTAAGCTCAAAGTGAAATTAGTAGTGTTTCCTTCAATTCAAAATGGAGGCAACAAACCACAGAAGTGTGAACGATACCCACAACTTTGTCAGCGGTTGAAATCACAGGCGTGTTAGTGTGTCATTACGGTTATGGCAGATGTCTCATAGTAGCGTCAGGCTTATCACTGCTCGAAATTTGCGGTAGTTATCAGACCCGCTTCTGGGTCTTCCTATTTAATGTGTTGGTGAAGCTCATATATTGAGTGATATTCTCATATCACTAATTTGTTTTACTGTTTTAATAACTATCTTTTGGATACGGTTTCCCTGGTCACCTTTTATTATTTCATTTTATATATTAAGAAATATTCCAAGAGGGGGTTTATATGCTTTACCAGACTGCCAAGGGAGTTCCTGGCACAAAAAAGTTAAGAACCTCTGCTTTAGGATGAATGTGACCTGCGGACACCTTGGGGGTGGGACTTGGGAAGCCGAAGGTCAGTATTTCCACTCTGCCCAGCCTGGCGGTCTGAGAAGAGCCCTGGAGCTTTCAGAGTCACTAAGGCATGTGTAGGCAAATGAACATTCCTTCTCTTCCACTTCTCTTTCAGAACTCTGCTTTCTCTTGGGAAGTGAATTCTGAACAGAGACTCGCTCCCTCCAGCTGGCTTGCAGAGTGACATGCACCTGGGAGACACTCGGGGCGCATCAGCCCTGGAAGTAGCCACCTGGCCTTCATCCCAGGTAAAAACGATTTAGAATGCATGAGAGTGAGCTGGAGGACCGTATGCATGTTTGGACAGTGGGCCGGTAAGGGTGTCTGTGGGGTGTTGCTCTGTCACAAGGCTCTGCTGTACAGCAGGGATGGCAATCATGGTGACCGTGATGGCAGCTGCAGCGGTATCCAGAGGTGGGCTCTGTTCTGAAATTGGTTTTACAGGTCAATCATGGCAGGGGTACTGAATCTCACTTAGGTTTCTCTTTTTTCACTGGGCCTTGTACTACCACTGCCGTAAAGAACAGCTTTGGTGTTGGCCAATCAAAGACAGGCTCAGATTCCCTTTTCAGAGTCCTTACCCCAACCTCTCTGAGGGGTCTTGCTGAGCTCAGAGTCGAATCTTGGTTAGGAGGTTGGGCAAAGTGGCTGTGTGCTGGACAAGCCAGCCCAGAGAATGCAGACAGCCCCGGGGACGGGGCCGGCCAGCAGAAGGCTCTCAAGCCCCGGCCCGGACTGGGAGGAGGCCCAGGCTTTCCCTGCCTTCTAGCCCAGGTGCTGCCGGGGCCTGAATCCCAGGGACCTGCAGCTCCCCATTAGCCACCGCAGACACAGGGGCCAGGCCTCCCACCGGGCCTCTGTTCGACCCCATGCTAACCAGCAGAGAATAACCAATGAGTAAGTGGCAGGATGCGCAAAACAACCTCAAAATCACACGATTTAGAAAACAAAAGTGATTCCATTGAACAAGTAATTGTCTCGATGCTAAAATGCTCCCACAGTGGAACACAAAGTCAGAACTCTGAGTCACTGTATAGATTTCCAAACTGCTGACTGACAATGATAAGAAAACTCTTTCTCTTCTCTGATGATTCAGTATGAAGATGCCAGCTCACAGAGCCTTGCAAATAAGTTAAAATAATTTACCAGCTTGTTCCTCCTGTCAATCAAATGAACGGTGTGTGCCATTTCCCCCTCTTCTAAAACCAACAACTTTTTCTGGGACAAGCTACAGGAAGCCACTTCTCACACAGAGTTAGCCTCCACGGGCATCCCGAGTATCTCCAGGAGTGAGAGTAGGATGGGAGAAAAAGCAAAGGGAGTAAAATGGCAGGAAGGGAAATGTTGAGAGATGAAAGATAAAAAAGGTGAGAAAAGGGGCATCTTCGGCCGGGCGCGGTGACTCACGCCTGTAATCCCAGCACTTTGGGAGGCCAAGGCGGGCGGATCACGAGGTCAGGAGATACAGACCAGCCTGACCAACCTGGTGAACCCCAGTCTCTGCTAAAAATACAAAAATTAGCCATTCTGGTGGTGGGTGCCTGTAGTCCCAGCTACTTGGGAGGCTGAGGCAGGAGAATCACTTGAACCCAGGAGGTGGAGGTTGCTGTGAGCCAAGATCATGCCACTGCACTCCAGCCTGGGCAACATAGCAAGACTCTGTCTCAAAAAAAAAAACAAAGCAAAACAAACAAACAAACAAACAAAAAGGCATCTTCATTGGAGATTGAAAGGGAGGGGTGAAATAAGAGGTGAAGAGGCATCTTCATTCGAGATTAAAAGGGAGGGGAGAAATAAGAGGTGAAGACTGTGATCTCCATACCCTGGAGTAGGCCCCCCATTGTCCAGGTTGAAAACTTGTTTGGGGTTGAGCAGATAGTGGAATTTCCGAAGAATTCTATGGAAAAAAAAAAGAAAAGGAGGGAGAAAGAGAGACAGAGAAGGAATATGTCATCGTGAGAAGTCACATTAGGGCAAACACCTCTGGAGCCTACTGGTGGCAGGGAAGAGGGCTCAGTGAAACCCCAGAGGGGAGGGCACTGCCTGCTGACCCTGGCATCCAGGCTCCACCTGGCATCACCTGCGTTATCACCCCCGGTTCAGAGCTGTGCTAGCAACCTAGACTCTGGCTCCTAAGCCCAGAAGCGTCACCCCTTACAAAGAGGACAGGGGAGAGAAACCCAGAGAACAGAACCTTCATTCTAAAGCTTTATCCTCCACAGAGACCTTCTCCCAAATGTCCTATATGGTCTAGGCAGTGTGATTCTGCCCTCTGCAGATGTACAAAAGCATCACAGGACCCCCTCCTCCCCAGGGAGAGGCCCCCTGCAATCCTAGGATCAGGAAGAAATGCAGGAGGTGGCATTGGGCAAGGGAGGGTAAGAGGCTGTGGCTGCACCCAGGCCCGCTTTCCCAGCTCAGGCTTGTAATTGTCAGGTCAGTTCAGGAGGGTGTCCTACCCTATGGATGGGGGTGGGGGTCTTCCTCGTTCTTGCTTTAACTCTGCTAATTATTCTTTTTTTAACTTGGATTCCAGATCACGGTGCCATCTGCTAACGATCCCGGAACTGGGAGATAGGGCTGCTTTACCCATGCTCTCTGTCCTCCTGCTCTGTTGAGCAATTTCTAGCCACCACTGAACTGGGCATTTCAGCAAACGGACGAGGTGGATGCCCTGGGTTCTCATGGGTGGCAGTGGCCCGGGAGGTCCTCATCAGTGCCTCCCACTCCCGCATCTCTTAAATTCAGATAAGGCCTGAGAGGCTAGGAAGGTGCAGGCATCTCAGAGCGTGGCCTAACCCTGAATAACGGCTCACACGGCAGGCCGTGGGCTAAGCACCGTGTCTATTCTCACCTGTGAGAGGAGGAAGGATAATCATCTCCATTTTACAGAGGAGGAAACTGAGGACTAGGGACATTAAGTCACATGGGCCAGGTCATAAAATGGCAGGTGGCAGTGCTGGGGTTGGAGTCTGCTTGTCTCCACAGCCTGCTGTGTTATTGCCAAGCAGGGGAAGCGCCTGAGTCATGTTGCCCCAGTGGCTCCACTTTGAAAAAGAAGAGAACGTACCTTTCTCCTTGTCTCCCTCCACTCTTGGGGTTCACCAAGACCAGCAGGGGGTGGGTACCCGGGGTGGGGATGATCTTATACTTGAAAGGCAAAAGAAAAAGAAATTAGCTCTGCTTCAGCCAATAGGAGGGTGAGATGAGAGCTGCAGCCAACACAGCTCCGGACAGGCAGATGAGAAGCTGGAGGAGGGGCGGCCAGGGAGGCAGATGCTTGTTCACTGGCTGAATTTTCTAGGGGCTGAGCAGCCAAGTGTCTTCAGTTTGAATGGCCTTTCAGTAGTGTTAATGACAGTGAGAGTTTGAGGTCGGGATCAGCTATGGGACAACGGTGCTGTAGCTTTGAGTCATTCAGGTATGATGTGGTCTTGTGCCTACAGAACAAGATTGTTTTGTGGGAGACACAGAATCTTAGAAAGCACGGCTGTCTGATCTTACACCTGAGTGAAATAGCACTCATGGTGTGAACCACTGCTTCCACCCTGGCCCCTTCCAAATGCTCATTTCCAGCCCCAGTTTGCCCCCTGCAGCCTGGCCCCACATTTCTCACTGTCCAGTGGGTCCCGTCACCTGGATGTCTCTCTATCAGCACAAGCTCAACACGCTTCAAACCCGACCCGTCTTCTCTCCCTGTGAAACTCAGCCTTTCTCCTGGTTCCGCTTCTGTTATTCATCCAGCCATCCGAGGAAGTTCCTGTCCTGCCACGTCTTTCCATGAAATGTCCCTTTACCTCTGGCAGCTGCCACTGCCCCACGCTGCTTGGGCCTCTCCCACCCCAGGTAAGACCTGCACGCCATTCCCACACAGTTCCTTCCCAGGACACCAGGTCAACCATGCCACTCTTGCTCAAAAGCTTTTAAGGACACCTCGTTATTAAAGGAGGATTTGGATTTTGTGGATGAAATGCAGATCTCCTAACCTGGCATCAAAGGCCTTTTCAGTCTAGCCCATTTTACTGCTGGCTCCTAATTCCTGCTAACTCTCAGCTGCAGGTACAGCCAGGTCCTGCTTTTGTGCTCTGGTAAGTCTAGTGTGTGTCTCTTGCATTCCCACCCATGCATCTGCTCATGTTGGTTTCTTCTTCCATTCCATGTCCTGAAAAGCCCACTTCTTTCTTTGCAAACTCTTAAAAAAACAAAACTTCTCGCTGGGCATGATCATTCATGTCTGTAATTCTAGCACTTTAGGAGGTCGAGGTGGACGGATCAAGAGGTCAGGAGTTTGAAACCAGTCTGGCTAACATGATGAAACCCCATCTCTACTAAAAATATAAAATTTAGCTGGGCGTGGTGGCATGCGCCTGTAATTCCAGATACTCGGGAGGCTGAGGCAGGAGAATTGCTTGAACCTGGGAGGTTGAGGTTGCAGTGAGTTGAGGTTACACCACTGCACTCCAGCCTGGGGGACGGGGCAAGACTCTATCTTGGAAAAGAAAACAAAAAAACAAAAAACAAAAACCCAGAAAAACCACCAACAACAGAAGCCTTCATATCCTCGGGGCTCAATTCAAGAGGCGCCTCCTCTATGAAGTCTTCCTTGATCATTGCAACTAAAACAACTGCACTTGAAACATGTACTATCTTCTGGAGTTTCTTTTGTTGTTCATTTGCATTTTTTTTTCTTTTACTTTCTTAGGTAAATGACTCAAAATATCAACTGGATTTTAAATGCATTGGGAGCGGAGTGGGGTGTGTGTAACTCTACTACCAAGGACCTTGTAGCACCAGACACAAGAGTAGGTGCTCAGCAAATATTTGTGGGTTCAGTGGAAGGATACACCAATGCAGATGTGCAGCTCCACTCCATATTCAATATCTAAGGCCTGCTTTTCCAGATCTCAAGCGAAAAGTCCAGCAAACACAGTGCCATGTTGTTTGAAAAGGATAGTAGCATTCCTAATGATTTTTAAAAATTGTCTCACCTGCCCAGGGTGACTGTGTGACACCCAGAAGCATCTTGGAGGCTGAGGAATAACCTCTCACCTCTGGAGATGATATTCAATGTATTTAACAGCCAACCCTACAGCGTGGGCTCTGCCCCGTCAGATGCAGGACAACCCGAAGGCTGCCTGCCCTAAACAACTGGCACAGAGGTGTCGGGCGTGCGTATGTGTTTCCCAACTTTCTGCCCTTCTAGGTGTCTACAGCTTTCTCACATATTAAGGTTCTCCTCTCATTCTGCCTTATGTTTCACTTCTCTTTCTTTCTTTCTTCTTCTTTTTCTTTCTTCTTTCTTTCTTTCCTTCCATCCTCCCTCCCTCCCTCCCTTCTTTCTCTCTCTTTCTCTTCCTCCCTCCCTCCATCCCTCCCTTCCCTCTCTTTCTTTCTTTCTTTCGTGAGACAGAGTCTGGCTCTGTTGCCCACTTTTCTCCCTCCCTATCTCGCTGCTTTCTCCCTCCCCTCCCCTCCGCCCCCCCCTTGCTCCGTTGCCCAGGCTGGAGTGCAGTGGCCAATCTCTGCCTCCCAGATTCCAGCGATTCTCCGGCCTCAGCCGCCCTAGGATTACAGGTGCCCCCTGACCACGCCTGGCTGATTTTTGTATATTTAGTAGAGACAGGGTTTCGCCATGTTGACCTGGCTGATCTCGAACCCCTGACCTTAGGCAATCTGCTGGCTGCAGCTTCCCAAAGAGCTGGGATTACAGGTGTGAGCCATCATGCTCGGCCTGTTTTACTTTTGAAAATACATGAATCTGTGTGTTCTCATTGAAGCTCACAGCACCTCTGGGAGGCGCAGGGCAGGGTTGACTGTGCCCCTTTCAGCAGAGGAACTTAAGGCTCAGAGGCAGAGGAGGCGGCCCTGGTTTCCGGCTTCCTTTTCTGGTGCTCTTTGTTCCTCACCAGACTGCCTTCCCTGCATTCCTTGGAACTCCGTGGAAGGCACAGAAAATGTTCATGGGTGAACCCAAGTGAAAAAATGAGTTCTTAAGTATACATTTAAGGATTAAGAAGAACTTTTGGATCTGGTTAGCTTCATTCTGGCAGATCATGTTCTGGAGACAGCTTGGCAATCTTGGAAAACCCATTGTCTATTTTTAGGCCACATCTTTGGTATTATTTAGGACATCTGCAAATTAAAGTTTTATGTAACTTGTTCCTAAAATAGTGATAAAGCCCAAGAAGACCAGCACTAGGATCAGCCCACCTGTCCTCTCACTGCTTGCTGACAGCGTGGCTGGCAAACGTAACTCCAGAGGCCAGAAATCAATGCCCTGCTGGGTGGTTTAATTGGTCAGATGAGAAGGAAAATGCTGAGATGCTTTTCTACGGAACCCGAACCCCGTCCTCCCCGCCACAGCCCTGGAACAACTTAGAAGCAGCAATCAGACTCAGCGCTCACTGAGGTACCTGCATTACAAGTTCGCCCTTGGCAGACACGCAGCCATCAGACTTCCCACCTGGCCTGTCCTGTGAGAAGAAAGGAAAGACAAGCATCTCTTGGAAAAAGAAGGCTAATACAAAGAAAGCGATCAGATGAAAAACAAATGGCTGATGTAAAGAAAGAGATTAGAAAGCTAGCGTAGTATGGAGAGGCGATTTTCAACACGGGGCTTCTGAGCTAAAGAAAGAAATGTATCCCTAGGAGTTTTTCCAGGATTCTCCAAGCCTCTGTCATCACTGGCTCTGACTTTACCTTTGAGGCAAGGGACATGGTGGGAGCACTGAAATTGGCAGAATTTCACTTGGTTGATTTAGAAACTTGAGCTCTGAGAAGCAAGTTTGTAGACTTGGCTTTTCTGATGAGCACTAATGAAATGATATTGTCATTTTTCTTGGGTTCATTTATCTTGTTTTTCTAGTGTTTATTTTACTGAGGCTTTCTCACATATAGCAAAATGCTCACATCTAAATTGTACAGCTTGATGAATTTTGTATACAGGGATGCCCTGGCAACTACTGTGTCTTCATATGGGTTTTGCCTGGCTTTTGAATTTCATAGACATGGAATCATAGATCATATCTTTTTCTGAGTCTAGCTTCTTTGGTTCAGCATTATATTTTTGAGATTCTCCATGTTTTTACTCTATGCATAGTTTGTTCTTTTCCATTGCAGTGTAGTTTCCAATTCTATGAATGCCAGATGCCGATATGCCTCAATTTATTCATCTGCTCTCCTGTTAATGGTCAGTTAGCCTGTTTCCAGTTTTTAACTGTTATGAATGAAGCTGCTGTGAGCATTCTTGTGCATGTCTTTTGGTGGAATAGATGCTTGATCTTCCCAGGTAGATGCACTGGAGGAGAATTGCTGGGTTATGGAGTTTGTATATTTCCAATACAGTAAATATTGCCAAATGATTTTCCAACGTGTTGGTTTTTCTTTTTTTGTGAGACAGAATCTTGCTCTGTTACCTACGCAGGAGTGCAGTGGTATCATTTCGGCTCACTGCAACCTCCACCTCCCAGGTTCAGGCAATAATCCTGCCTCAGCCTCCCCAGTAGCTGGGATTACAGGCAGCCATCATCAGACCAGGCTAATTTTTGTACTTTTAGTAGAGACGGGGTTTCATCATGTTGGCCAGGCTGGTCTCAAACTCCTGACCACAGGTGATCTGCCCGCCTCAGGCTCCCAAAGTGCTGGGATTACAGGTGTGACCCACCATGCCAGGCCTTTTCTCAGGTTTTTAATGCGAAGGAAGTAGCTGGTCAAGTCAAGAGCAAGATGTGAGGAATCAGAGGGACTTGCAGCATTTTTAAGATGGAAAGAGGGCAAAGTCAAGTGTTTGGTGCTTGTTTGAAAGAAGAGTCTCCAACACAGGTGGCAGTGTCAGGTGGGGATAAAGGAGCTTAATTTTGCTGCTTTCATTTCCAAATAGGGCTGAGACACCCAACTGGAAACTCAGGAGGTGGAGGGAGCTCGGGATTGGATGTGGCAGGGAGGTTGACAGACTCCCGACCTGACAACCTGTCTGTGCATAGGTGGTGACTGAGGATCCTTGTGCCCTGCACTGCCTGCAAGAGGCTTAGAACAAACATGCTTTCCTTGATGGGTCATTTCAGAACATTCGGGGTGGCCCGCAATTGGAAACAGTATAGTCAGAGAAGTTTTCTCTCAAAATCTGATCTGTGCAGCGCTGACCTCTTTCAGGCACATACCAAAAACACAAACCCAATGGAGAGGAGCAGAAAAGATTAATGACTGGGCACTGGCTTAAAACCCAGGTGATAAAATAATCTGTACAACAAACCTCTGTGACACGTTTGCGTATGTAACAAACCCTCCCATGTACCCCCTAACCTAAAATAAAAGTTAAAAAAAGAAAGAAAACACAAGCCCCAAGAGTTATCAGGGAAGCCCTGTGAGGGATGTGAATGTCTGAAAGCTGCCTCCATCTGAAACGAGATCCCAGAGAAGCTAGAGCCCTCGCTGGGGCAGGAGCACTTACCCGGGTGACAGGGCATATTGAGGTGGGCAGCAAGATGTGGTCTCTGAGTTCCCCACCGTCACACAACGTTGATAATTCACACTTGCGATGAAACTGGGTGGAGAAATGAAAAGGAGAGTGAGCAGAAGTGAGCGAAGAAACATCAAACATGAGGGTGGAGAGGTTTGCGAGAGAGGCCAGCCGTCTAGTGCTCCCCCAAATCCTGATGCACTACTGGCTTTGACAGTATTGCTTTGTGTGTGTGTGTGTGTGTGTGTGTGTGTGTGTGTGTGTGTGTGTGTGTGTGTGTGTGTGGTTAAGGGTGCAAGGTCTGCTGTGGGCAAAGAAGGAGGCCAAGAGCTGCTCGTGGCTACCGAAGCAACACTGTCATGAGCTGGCCTGTGACCCTTCAATGTGGCACCCTGTGTTGATTCCAGAGATCCCTTGGATACGTGCTCTCCAGGCTCTGAGACTCTGGCAGGAGGGAGATCTTGATGAACAAACTCATGGGTGGCTGAGAGTAAACCTTGTGATTCAACCTTTGCATTTTGAGAGTTCTGCAGTCTCGTTTGGAGAAATCTACATTTTGAGGCTGATACCTGGGGAAGGACAAGAGCTGGCACTGGGTTTTGACAGGCAAGCTGGCCAGTGCAGAGGCTGCCAGTGGTACCTGGGTGGACTCTAGCATGTGCTGTGGCTGGTAGCAGCAGGCCCAAGCCTGTGGCCCAGGCAGTGAGGCTGCTCTGAGGAATGTGCCTTTAGGGCAGTCACCCCCTCTTATGATGCTCCTGTTGTCCAATTCTTCTCCCACTCTGTTAGTGTCCCTGGCCCCAGGTGACACCCAGGTGAAAGAAGTTCATGGTCAGGCCTGCTGATCCCAGCTGCCAGGCCACATAGACAGTGGACTGGCCAGCTTCTTCTTCAGCAGTCCTCACTGCCCTGGTTCAGGGGTGCCCTCTCTCTGGGCAGCCTGGTGATTCACTGGAGCACCATTAGGTGGAGGGTATTGAATGGGGGCTGTGGGGCACTCCTAGCCTCGCTCCTCTGCCTCCGCTCATGCCCTCTGGCGGGTTGTTCACTGCTCCGGGGCTGCCGCGTGGGCAAAAAAAAAAAAAAAAAAAAAAAAAACCACGGAGAAGAAGCAGGGCCACCCTGGGCGCCAACCCACCGTCATCCGGCACCACACGCAGTGCCGCGCAGTGACACTCTGGTCGCACTTGATGGAGGAGTTCCCTTCCACCCATGCGTGCTGCATCACCTGTGGGAGGGAAGCGAAGGATGCCAGGGAAAACGGCAGAACCATGCCCCCCGGGGCCCTGGGCTGGAGGAGAAGGATCTGGGAGGTGACTTGGGGGAGCCAGAGGGACTGTTTCCTATTTAGTTGATGCTTACTGGATGTTGGGTTGCTTTGCCTAATGGCACGATGTGGTTCCTTCCTGCCTGACCACCATTATGCTAATCGAAGTAGATTAAAAACCCGCTTTGCCACATTTTGAGCAGCTCAATCGCCCTGGCAGGCAGGCCTCCAAGCAGCGTCTTGTCTGGCAGTCCATCTGCTTGTCTTGCAGAACTCCTGCAGAGTGATGCGTTTGTAGGCACCCTCTTCTGGAGGGCAGTGTGGTGCAGAGGGAGTCTGGAGGACTTGGGTGGCCACAGACAAAACTAGTCGGAATCCCTTTGAAGTGGGATCGGCCTTTGGCCAGTTCTTAGACCTCTCTGAGTTTCAGGTCCCTGACCTGTAGAAATTGGTATAAGAAGTCCCACCTCTGGGGTCACTGGAGCAATGCAATAAGTTAGCATGTTCGGAAGGTCCTCCCTGGTCCAATCCCGGCCCTTTGGGGTACCCACAATTGGGGAATGCTCTTCCCCTTCCTCAGCCTTAGCTGCCCATTAGAAGCACCTGGGGGAGCTTTTAGACGTCCTGATTCCCAGCTGACACTCCAGACCAAATAAATGGGAGTCTTTGAGGGTGGGACACATGATTAATATGTTTTAAAGCACTCCGGGTGATTATAACGTGCAGCTGAGACTGAAAAGCACTCTAGCAGGAAATCAGAGAAGAAGTCCAAAGAAATGAGTGAGGGCCCATGGGTGCTTTTCACACCTGGTTCCTGGAGAGCTGGTTGTATCTGCTCCATGACCAGGAAATACCACCAGGGTAGCCTAGGCACTTGGAAACAGATGGGAATGGTGGGAATGTTTTTGCATGTGCGTGTCAGTGCAGCTAAAGCAACAGCAGCTTGCTAGTAACCCCACTATCTGGGAGGCTGAGCTCTCAGTTCTCTCCCCCTGGAATTCTACAGAACTCAAACATTGCCACCATGGTACCCCAAGTAACAGAAGGAAGTGGATACGGACTCTAGAAGGTGGGGACATACCCTGAAGTGCCTAACTGCAAGCGCAGTATTAGAAACCCATGAAATATTTGCATGATTCTGTCCAGGTTTGTATTCAATAAGAACAAATGTGTTTTTTGAGGCAGTCTCACTCTGTTGCCCAGGCTGGAGTGCAGTGGCATGACCATAGCTCACTGCAGCCTTGACCTTCCTGGCTCAAGCTCAGCCTCCTGAGTAGCTGGGACTACAGGCACATGCCGCCACACCAGGCTAATTTTTGTATTTTCTTTTTGTAAAGGCAGGCCAGGCTGGTCTCAAACTCCTGGACTCAAGCTATTGGCCCTTCTCAGCCTCCTAAAGTGCTGGGATGGATTACAGGTGTGAGTGACTGCAGTCAGTCCAACAATAAATGTTTTAAATTACTTAGCAATTAAGTTGCTTAAGGCCTCCCCTAAGAATGCTTTTGGTAAAATTATTGCTCCAGAAGATCTGTCACGTTTGGTTGGTAGCTTATCATCTTGTGCCTTGCACTTCTGAGGGTGTAAAGAATTCGGTTTGTTCATCCATCTGTCATCCACATGGCCACACTAAATTTGCTCTGAGATTATTATTTCCATTTTGCAGAGGAAACAATGAAGGTTTCAGAGAGGTTAAGTGACTGGCCCTAGGTTCCCAGGCTGGTGAGCAGCCAAGTAGGGTTTCCTAGCCAGGTCTTCTGACTCCAAGTCCAGGGCTGTTTCCCTAACACCATGTTGCCTTCCCCATTAATGCTCTTTGGGATCTGAGATGGTGAAGGACTTGGGTTTCTCCTGCAGGCTGAGAAGCTTGTGAGTGTGCCCTCCTGGCCTCTCGTTGGCCTCACTCTGTTCTCTGTGTGACAGGTGGCCACAGTGCAGGCTTAGGGCCTGTGCCCAGCAGGCGCACCACGTGTCCCGGTGAAAGACATGGACATGGAGTGGGGCGTGCATGGAGTGGTGCGGAAGGTGTGGATGAGAGACCATGAGGTGTCCATGGGGCATGCACACAAGTCCTAGGAGGCACCTGTCTCTCCCAGGAGTCCTTCTGCAGGAGGGCTGGGTACCACTCTCACCTGCCAACCATCTCCTAACTCACACTCCTCCATGTAATCTTCCCTTTGCAGGAAGGCAAAGTACCCTTCCCCTGCTAATTTCGAGGTAAGTCTATCTCCAGACTTGGCGAATGGCGCCACCCAATGGCTGAGTTGGAAATCGGGAGCCATTCCTTCCCCCTCCCCACCCTCATCTGCTGCATCTCCATCGCCACATCCTGGTGGTGGTACTTCCAAATCACCTCTCAGGCTCTCCCTTCCTCTTTCCTCCTTTAGCCAGCGTGACAGTCAGAATACTCAATAACTGGCACAGCCCAGGGGACCCTCAGCCCAGGACCGTGCTACAGCAGCGAGTGTGGATACCACCCCAGTCTGGCCTTCAGCGCAAGTATCAGAAGAGTTTCCCTCCTCCGATTTCTCTCCCGCAGCACGCTCAGAGCTATTAACCTAATTCACAAACTCAATCACATCTTCATGTGTTTGTAGCCCTTCAGTGGCCTCCGGCTGCACCGGTAACACCTTTCTAACTCCTTGGCTGGCCTCACAAGACCTGCTCCAGGCCAGATCTCACCACTTTCTGAGTGCCTCTCCTGCCACTTCCCTTTAAGCATTCTCTGCTCCAGCCAGGCGACCCTAAGTATGGATCCCGGAATAAGCCATGTCTCATGCCTTTACACACGGCTTCCTCTTCCTGGAGAGTCTTGTGCTCCTCGATGCCTCATGAAGGCCTCTCAATTTGTGTTCAAGACACAACTACAACGCCAGCTCCTTGCACAGCTTGCCCTGTGCTTCCCCTGTGCCTGCCACACAGCTGTGTTGTTGTAGCACACATCTCACCACTCTATTCTCCGCTTACATGTCTGCCTCTCCCCCTAGAGAGCACAGTTGTTGAGTATCTCTTACAACCCATGGACCCCCTAGCACAGAGCCTGGCACATAGCGGGCACCAGGAAGGTGCTGAATGGATTGATGGATGGACAGGATGGTTTACGGGTGGTTCTCGAGGCAGAGAAGGGACTGGATAAAGCTCCCAGTGCCCCTGCCTGCCCAGGGATCCATGCTGATGGGCATGCTGCCTGGATGAGGCATGCAGTAGAACAAGGCAGTAGATGTCACCAACCTCGCTGCTCCTTTTGGCTTTTGAGTATGTTTTGACACACCCAGGAATGTTTTTGGATACACAGCGTTCGTGGACAGTGTATTTACAGTCTGAAAAGAAAAAAAAAAATCAAGGCAGATGCTTGTGAATGACCATGTAGGAGACCTCCAGCCGCCCTCGCACCCCAGCCAATGCCTGTACCTCCCTCTGAGTGGCTCGTGAGGGGCAGGAGACACAGGGGGCTGGGCTTGCCTAATGGAAATTCAAAACAGCCTCCAGTTGCTCTTGGAGGAGAGAGTCCCTGGTTCTCTGCTGCGGCTGCACCTCTGCCTGCCCCACCGCCTTCCTCTGTGGGCAGTGAACGTGGAAGGACACTTCCCCAGAAAGGCACTTTTTGGAAGGGGAGCATGCGACATCCTCCTCCTGGCTGTGCCAGCACCACGGTATCCCATGCCAGAGACACTGGAGAGTGGATAGAAAGGCCAGGGCTTTTTAAGGCTGGCAGGCTCCGGTGACAATCCACACGACCTTGGGTAAATTGCTTTACCTCTCTGACATTCAGGGTTTTCTGTAAAATGGGAAGAACATGGGCTCTCTTTCTCTCTGCAGGGACGTTGCAGCGGTACATTGCGTAAAGCATGATGTGCCTGGGTCGGAGTAGCTCTTCTGCACATTACTGCTGCGGTTGTCACTACCATTATGTGAACAGCCGAGGCCCACGGGCCTAGAACTTCATGGGAACGAGACTGATTTATAAAATGTGGGTGAGAGCTTGGTTTGAACTGGTGCTGGGGAGACTGCTGGACCCCTTCTTTAGCCCGCGATGCTTGGTCTTTGTGGACAACGGGCCCAGCTCTGCCAAGGCGACTCTCGTGGCTGAGGTCACTTGCTGCCTAATTCACACGTGCATGTTGGATAAAACAATTCCACCTGGACCACAGCCAAGGGGCCTCCCTGCAGCAGCAGCTCCCAGTTCTCTGGTGGGTTCAGGCTGAACGCTGCTGTCCACATCACGGGGCGGGCGGCAGGGATCCGTGCACCTGCACACTCGGGTGCCCGGCACGGCTTCTTGCTGCAGCCTCTCTGCCCTCTGCTCCTGCTCCGTGTCCCCTTCTTTCCTACGCCTTCCTACCTTTTTCCCTCCATCCCTTTCTCCTGTTCGCCTTTCCAGTCTTCCTCTCCTTTGTCTTCTATCACTTGTGCTTTTTTCCACCTTTCTACTCTGACTTTAATAAAGAAATTAAAAAGTGAAACAACTATAGAGTTTAAATTCCCATTGCATTTACAGAATACAAAATGCCTTTTTTTTTTTTTTTTTTTTGAGACGGAGTCTTGCTCTGTTGCCAGGCTGGAGTGCATTGGCGCAATCTCGGCTCACCACAACCTCCACCTCCTGGGCTCAAGCAATTCTCCTGCCTCAGCCTCCCAAGAAGCTGGGACTGCAGGCACGCACCACTACACCCAGCTAATTTTTGTATTTTTAGTAGAGACGGGGTTTCACCGTGTTGGCCAGGATGGTCTTGGATCTTTCGACCTCATGATCTGCCCGCCTCAGCCTCCCAAAGTGCTGGGATTACAGGCGTGAGCCACTGCCCCTGGCCTATTGTTTTTTGTTTTTGGAGTGCAGTGGTGCAATCTTGGCTACTGCAGCCTCTGCCTCCTGGGCTTGAGTGATCCTCCCACCTTAGCCTCCTGAGTAGCTGGGATACAGGCACATGCCACCACACCCAGCTAATTTTCTTTTTTAGTATTCTTAGTAAGGACAGGGTTTCTTCATGTTGGCCACGCCAGTCTCAAACTCCTGGCCTCAAGCAATCTGCCTGCCTTTGCTTCCCAAATTGCTGGGATTTCAGGCATGAACCACCGTGCTCGGCCCCAAATGCTTATTAATTTTTTAAAAATAAGTTTCCTCTGAACACACACAGAATAAATATTGACTGGAAAACCCAACTAAAATTAGTATGAGATGCTTTTAAATTAGGTGTGGACTTTAATAATTTTTCCTTGGGGGTCAGTGGCCCATAAGAAGCCTCCAATAATAGTCCAAGACCTGTCCGTTGGACTTGGGTAGAGTAAAAACAGGACATGAAGGCCTTGCTTTATTCCCAGCTGTGGGAAAAATATGGGTGGTCCCTCAAGCTGGGAAGCAGAAATACCCACATTTTCCCTGGAATGGATCAACCAACTATGCGCCGGGCAAGATAGTGCCTAGGAAGGAGGTTCGAAGGAAGTTTACTCACAAGTGCAGCACAGGCCTTGCTTGCGAACGCCCATGAGCATGATATGGCAGAAATTGCAGTAGGTCGGTTTCTTGAAATGCTTCACGGTCCAGGCGTGCTGCCCGTCCCCTTTGGAGCCCTGCAGGGGTAATGGGAGGTGAGACCCCGAGCTGGCAGCCCTGAGACAGGGGAAGCAAGGGGCAGACTCCTGAATGTTCTTCCTTTTCCTAAATAAGACTCTTGTAATAATATTTGGAAGATGAGTAATTCATATATATATATATATATATATATATATATATATATTTTACAATTTTAAATACAAATAGAAATAAAGTTCTTTGTGTGTGTTTTAAAAGTTAGCAAGTATTAGAAGCAAGAAATATCTGAATGGGAGTATGTGTACGTAGGCTAAAATAAACCCTTTCCCACATAGAAGCATAAACTGAACAACAATCTGGTCTTTCTTTCTTCCTTCTTTCCTTCCATCCCTCTCTCCCGCCTCTCCCTCCCTCCCTCCCTCCTTCCTTTCTCTAGCTATCTAAAGATCCTTTAAGTGTTTGCAACCTTTGACTTACCAGTCTCTCCTCTTAGACTTCATTCTAAAGAAACAATTTCTAAAAGGCAGATGAGCATTTTTGTACCCTGTCAGATGCTTAATCCAGTGTTATTTAAAATAATGTAAAGTTGGAAATATCCTAAAGGTCTCAAAATTACCAAAAGGCTAATTGTAGTACATCCATCTGATGTAATGTTAGGTGGCAATCAAAAAGATATTTATAAGACTATCCAGTGACATGGGAATGTGTTCATGATACAATGCTAAGTGAACGTATCATGAATGCCAATTCAATGATATGTTATGATCTCAGTTTATATAATAGATCTTCGATGGGATGAAGTTTCACTCTCCTGTTAACAGAAGTTGACTAGAGCTGGGAGCATTATGGATTGACTGTATTCTCTCATTTCTACTTTCTTCTGTGTGTTCCAAAATTTTTACAGTGTGCATGTACTAGTGTTATAATCAAGAGGAAGTAGTTTAGTAAAAACAATGTATTCCTCCTATCAACGTTTTGTACACAGACGGAATAGTAAAAAGACAGACAGAGAGAGGATTAAGCCATCTCCTCCTGACTTTGCTCAGATGTGGAATCACCTCCACCTACTAGATACCCCAAGCCTCACACAGTCATACACCTTCCGTGGAGCACCACATCTCCCACCTCCCACACCAGGGGAGCCCAGCACGGCTTAGGCTGTGGCTTCAGCAACTTTCCTCCTGCATATGCTATCCCTGAACTTTTCTCATAGGCTCCATCACAAGAGTAACACTCTTGGGGTGGTTCTGTGAGCAGTAAATACTACGGTAAGGTGATGAGGAGCAACAGTCATGGACGTAAAGTCCAACATGCCGAACTCAATGCCATTCTTACTTCTAGGGTACGTATGCATTTGGGCTGGTCAGTGCAACCGGACCTCGGTGTGTGTCCAGGCTTGTTTTGATCTCCAGAGGAGCTCCGATTCTTTTCCAAATGCCAGCTTCCTCCTCTGGGCCAGAGAAGCTCTTTTCTTCTCATTACATCAAACCCTGCTTCTTCTAGGACGTGAGTGTTATAGAATCAAAACCCTTTTTTCTAATGGTCTCCACTTTAGTAAATACATTCACAAATTGATAATGATTCCTCAAAAGATGGATTCATTCATTTACTCATCTGACCAACATCTACCTCAAGGGATTTTTCTAAGACTAAAATGACATCATGTAAGTAAAGCTTCTAGTTGAATGCCTGACACATTGTAAATCTAAACTTTCATTAAGTTCTTATTTCATTCCAGATACTGGGAGACACAAATAAACTAAAAAGTGTTTATTGACATGGAAGGAGGTAGATGTATTCCTATTCTAGAAATGAGAAACAGAGATTCAGAGAAGTTCTGTAACTAGCTCAAGCCCAAGCAGATAATGAGGGACTGAGGAGTGAAACTTGGGTCTTTTGCTGGCCAGAGTCCGTGCTTTTTCCACCCCTCTCCTCTACCTCACAAGCCAGGGTTTTCCTGTATGGATAGAAGGAAAATGACAGAACTCCTCAGCAGATGTCTTTGTGTAGCCCAAAGGACTGTCAATGTATCTGAAAACACCTATAGTAGCTGAGTCAGTTAGCTGATCCCCCTTTCTCAGTCACTGTTTTTATAGATATAAGAAGTGCGTGGACCAGGACTTGGGATAAAGTGATGTCTCTGCTTGGGTTATAGCACCATCATGTGGCTCTTTCCTTTCCACATGATGGTGGCTGCAGCACGTGGGAGTTACCTTCCTTGTGCTCGCCAGGTTTTATGCCGCTGCTGTGATTTTCCTGGGAGAGAGTCTGTTTTGCAAATATCCCATTCAGTGATTTCCCCAGACTTTTCAGAGGTTGTATGCGGGTTTTGAAAAAGCCGAACAGACAATGCACTTTTAAGACATGGATGGGGGCTTTCTCCAAAACCCCAAACAGTCAATGTTGAAAACTTTGTAAGTACATATTTAAAAATAAGTGCACACAACTCTTGATCAATAAAACTAAACTTGCATTTGCATTCATTGGCCTCTTTCCTGATGTGAATGAGAGTTTTCTACAAGGCCGATCTGGCATTTAGGGGAGACACTGGGGAGAATGCTGAGGAAGTAGATGGGCTCTCTTTTCTCCAGCCACAAAACAGTGGGTCTTTTCCATGCAAAGAGCTGGTGGTATTTTGATCCTCAGCAAGTTCAAAGTAGAACAGAAAATGGAAATTGGTTCCCTGTAACTAAAATGTCCCATCTCTATTTCCTAAATGAGAAAAAAATGGTGTTTTGGAACAGCATCCAAGCAGAACTTCCATTTTGATTTGAGTATAATCTTGAGTGAGTAAAGTCAGCAGAAGGTGTATCTAACTTATCTGAGCCCTTCCAGTTCCTGGATCACATGGGTTCTGGTACATACAGCGTCTTGGCAAGGGATCATCAGATGAGAGGGGAAATGTGACTAAGTGAAGGGAATGACCTCTGGTATTCGTTTGGTGTACTCCTTGGGCAAGTTTCTTTACCTCTCTGGGTCTCAGTTTGTAGAACAAAGGGGATCAACCAGGGAGGGGCCACAAAGATCTTTTCTAGCTTGACTTTCTAGGGTTCTAAGGGACAAGAAGGGGGTCATGTAGTTTCTGGTTCCTTGATTTCTCCTTAGCTCTTGGAAAGAACTGGACATGCTAAGAAATGACTGCAAGATTCTTAGTTCTTGAGTTTTAGAAATGGAGGCTCGGCTTTAGTCCTGCATTGCAGAACTGTGAAATGGAGATATTACAGGCAACTTGGTCAGCTAGAGGCACATGCTGCTCTGTTCCTCTCTATGGAAGAATCTCAAAGAAGTATAGTCTTTTGAGATCTGTAATCTCAAAGTAGTGTTGTCACACAACTTGTGTGACTGGTCAATGCTTAATGTCACTATTTGTACTTCTACTTGTTTCCACCTCCCCTACCTCATGTATGGAAGTGAGTTCACTTGGTAAGTAGGTGGAGAACACAGTAACTGGGTCAGATGAAGGTATATATAACCATCGGTTTCACATTAAGCCTTTACACATATGCCCTACTCTGATCAAATGGGAGATTTGCCTAACACACCTGGAACTTTCTTTCATTTGTGTTTTTGATCAAGCTGTTCTCCAAGCCATAAACTCCGCTTCTGTCCCCTAAGTCGATCCCGTCCTTGAAAGCCAGATCAAACATCCCCCTAGGTCTTTCCACCTGCTCTCTATTCTCCAGAATGGGACATCAAAACCTCACGCGTTCTTCAGGGACAAGTCAAACACCTTCCAAGGTTTCTTCCCACTGGCCTAACTCTCACGTGTGGGATGTTACAAAGTGCAGTATCTTTGGTGTCAGAGACAAATCCTTACTCCTCCTTTTGCTCCTTAGGCTCAGAACCTCAGTTTTCCATCTGTATAAATTGGGACAAAAATATTTACCTCATCTGGTTGTTTTGATTGTTAAATAAGATACCGTTCATGTAAGCCACCCCCACAACAGATCAGTATTTTTTCCTCTCTCCCTTCCTTTTCCAATCCTCTTAGCATTTTAAAAACCCAATTGGTTGAAAAGACAGTATTCTTCTTTGCAGTTTTTGTGCCCCTTTGCCTGGTTGAGTATAAGGTTCTTGCAGACAGATACCGTATCTATGTTCCCTCATGGCGTGCAGAACAGTATTTTTAATGTAGTAATAATGTAGTAAATGTCTGTCAGATGAATATATTTCAGGCACTAATGGATACAAAATAATGTGAATAGAGAGGACTTTGGGGCTGGTCAAGAATGCATGGCACGTCTGTTGGGCAGTCTGGAGCAGAAGCCCAAGTAATATGTTGATATTGACATGGAGCCCAATGTTCCTGAATAGCGAGAGATCTCCGAACTCCAGCTTGTTGACTTACAGAGTCATCCATCCCCAGGAGGACCAGCAACGGGATGGTGGTCATTCCTCCGTGGACCCATTCCTGTAGAGACACAAAGCCGTCCCGGTCGTAGTCCATCCCTTGCAACATCTCCTTCAGTATCTGTGGAATCCAAAGAGCAACCATTGTCCATTTTCGTCATCGACACGTCTACCTCCCTTCTGCCTCTGCTGTCTTGTTCGTCTTGCATTAACTGGTTTGTGTTTTACCCCTTTCCCCTCCTGTTAAGTGGGAATACAGCAGGTTGGGAGTGAGGAGGCCAAGCTTCCAGGACTAGTTCTGACCTTGGGCCTTGGGCCTTGGCTCAGGCACTCTGACTCTGTGGTCTCTGGTTTGCTTATCTGTAGAAATGGAAATAGTATTGTTGTGTTTGCAGCAGCGTAGCAGGGATTAGAGAAAATGAATGTAAGGTGAATAATATAATACCTGACACATAGAAGCCCCCAAATGGAATTATTCATATATTCATATTATCTGGTGATTGAGGAAAATCTCTACAATTCTTTCTAACAGAAATCTCGACAGTTCTCTCTAAATTCTTCGATGAATTTTTGTTATAACATTTTCGCTCTGGTGAAAAGATTAGCATTGTCATTTCAGTTACGTCTGCATGTTTTCCTGCTGCCTACATTTTTCCTCTCGGAGAGGTTGAAGGTAAAGTGCAGGACTCCAAAGAAGCTGCCTAAAGAAGGTGAGTCTGGTAGTACCTGCAGAGTAAGCACTCATTCATGTCCCGAGCGTGTCCCACTCACATCTTGGAAGCTCACTCCAAAGCCACCCTGTCCTTTCAGAAACTCACAGGCCTTAGCTCTGTGGGATCCCACTCCAGGTACTGGGCGATATGCAGCATTTGGTTGACAATGCAATCCATCTCCTAGAAAATAGCAAAGGGAGAAAATATCAAAAGGAGACAACCAAACATGTGTCCTTAAGAGCAAAACTCAAAATGAAGCCCAGTGGGAAGAGAGACAGGGCAGAGCAAGAGAAGAAGCTGGTGCAGTAGCTGGCACTTTGTGAGGAGCTCATTTATTTGCATCTTGACCACAAAGCTCACCAGAAGCACAGAGCACGCATAAGCTGGAGGTATGCGAAAAGCTCATGAGCACTGATTTCCTCCTGGACCCACCTTCCTTCCCTTACTCTGTGCTTTAACTTGGAAAGTATAGAAAGCACTTCTGTTTTACCCTGCTTCGTGATTATAGCTTTCACAAATACTTACAAACCAAGGCAGGTTTCTCCTGTCACTTCTTATCACTCATCCCCACAGCTTCAGCAATTTGGGATCCATCTCCCCACTTGTGGCCAATTTCTCTTGCATAGAGGGTTACTGTGTTGGTCTTAGCTCAGGCACAATGATTTCCATTTCTTTTGGTATCTCCTCTGTTTCCTTTTAACCATGGTCCGGCCCTTAGCCCAGGAGTCCGTGGACAGGAAACTCATGAGGAATACGTTTACTTGATGAATGAGCCTTTTGGTATTGAGGCCAGGCTCCATCTAAAACCTCACAGAATTGTTGGATGCCAATGAGTCAGTGTTCTGAGAGCCCCACTGAAACATACCAGACTGAAGAGGCATTTAGTGTTAAAGTTAGCCCCACTTAGGCACCAGCTAAGATGTTCATAGTAAGATTGTTTTGGGAGGACATGGTGGTAGACTGAAGCAAGGTTCAAAAGTGGTAGGTACCTCTGCCAGATAGAATGCTGGGTCAAAACAGCAAGCTAAAACCCAGCAGGGATTTTAACAAATTGTGTTTCATTTAAATTAAAAAACAATCCATTGCAAAACTACAAGATAGTCCAGTAGATGAGGATAAGAAAGTGGGCAGAAAGATGGGGAGAAGTTTTTGGCAGAAGTTCCAATGGAAAAGAGTTTGTATATTTGGTTGGGTCCAAGATTTAATGAGAAAATGTAATTCGGGAACCAAGAATTGGACTCAGTCTTGGGCTATGTAAATAGAAGCAGAGTTGGCAGATTTCAAAAAGAAAAAGTCCCCCTGAGGTCTTCCTGGTCAGGCCACGTTTGGATACTTAAAGAGTCATTGGGGATGGATTCTGTTCTGTGCCACATTTCAAGAATAGCATTGACAAACCAGAGCTTGTTCAAAGTGGATATTTAAGCCTGCCTTATGAGAAGCAGTGTAGGAATAGGGAAATTTTGGCTCGGAGAAGATTTTATGGGAGATGTGATAGCACCTTCAAATACTTGAAGGCCTATTGTATGGGATAGGTATTCCACTTGTCCTGATCAGGTACAGGGGCAGAAGGAAGCAGACGGATGCAGAGAAGGGAGGAGTTGAGGACTGACTTATTTTGGCCTTCCTGCTGGGTTGGGAGAGAGGGGGGAGCAGAAGCAGGTTTTGAGTTGAAAATTTCCCCAGCAGGCAGGGGAGTGCTTGTGTTCAGGAAGGAAGCCCTCTCCAGCAGTCACCCCCAGCAGTGGAATGGCTGTCTTAAGGTAGTGGGTGTCCTTCCTGTTACTGGGAATTCATACGCCAGGGATTCCAGGTGAAAAGTTGAATCAGGTAACTCCTGAGATTTGCTTCAGTCCACCAATGTTACCTTTAAAATGTATCTGGAATTTAACAACTTCTTACCACCTGCAAAGATTCTACCCTGCACAAGTCTACCACCATTTCATGCCTTGATTATTTCAATGGCCTCCCAAGCAGTAGCCCTGCTTGCATTTCCTCTGTCAGCCAGGCTGGAGGGCAGTGGCGCGATGTTGGCTCATGGCAACCTCTGCCTCCTGGGTTGAAGTGATTCTCCCACCTCAGCCTCCCGAGTAGCTGGGACTACAGATGCCCACCACCACGCCTGGCTAATTTATTTTGTATTTTTAGTAGAGATGGGGTTTTGCCATGTTGGCTAGGCTGGTCTCAAACTCCTGACCTCAGGTGATCCATCCACCTCGGCCTCCCAAAGTGCTGGGGTTATAGGCATGAGCTACCATACCGGCCTGGAGTGATTCTGTTAAAACATAAGTCAATCACATCACTCCTTTGCTCAAAATCGTCAATGGGTCTCCATTTCTCTGGAGTAAAAAATAAACACTTCTTTTTTTTTTTTTCTTTTGAGACAGAGTCTCACTCTGTCACCCAGGCTGGAGTAAGTGGTGCCATCTCGCCCAGGCTGGAGTAAGTGGTGCCAACTCACTGCAATCTCCAGCTCCTGTGTTCAAGCAATTCTCCTGCCTCAGCCTCCTGAGTAGCTGGGACTACACATGTGCACCACCATGCCCTGCTAATGTTTGTACTTTTAGTAGAGATGGGGGTTTCACCACATTGGCCAGGCTGGTCTCGAACTCCTGACCTCGTGATCCGCCCTCCTCAGCCTCCCAAAGTGCTGGGACTACAGGTGTGAGCCACCGTGCCCGGTCAAAGATAAACACTTTGAATCACCTATAAAGTTTAATATGTTTTGCAAACTCCCCACTCCCCTACCCCCATCCCATGACTTCTCTGATCTCATCCCCTATTACTTCCTCACTCTGATCTCCTCTGTTCACTCATTCCGCTCCATTCACACTGGCCCGGAGTGAATCTTCTAACATCTTAGGCACCCTCGGGACCCTCACACTCACTGTTCTTTCTCTTGGAAGGCTCTTCCCCTCACTTATTCCTTCACCTCCTTCATGCCTCTGTTCAGATGCCCCCTTCTAGAGAGGCCTTCCTTGGCGACCCCCGCTAAAGCTGCAACTTCTTCCAACACTTCCTCTCCTTTATTATTATTCTTAGCACCCACCTCTACCTGACACATGTTTTTACTATGCTGCTTAGTGTCTGTGCTTGGACTAGAATGAAAGCTTCCTGAGGCCATGGAACTTTGGCAGTTGGCTACACTGCTATACCCCCAGTGCTTAGAAGAGTGCCTGACATAATGTGGACACTCAGTACATATGTGTTGACCAAATGCTTGAGATTCTGATTCTCTGGATGTTCCCTCCAATGACCCAACCTGCAGCACTGCAATGTGGCTGGTGGGGGGTCCCATGGAGGCACCCTGGGGTTTAGAGGGAATTGGGATGATTCAGTTGGTCTAGAGAACTCGTTCCCTTCTTTCCTCCCTCTGGTCTGACTCAGCCCCATGCATCTCAACCTCAGGGCCTTCCTGTTAATGAGTCCTAGCTCTGACATTGCTAGTCAGGACCACGGCCTATCTGGCTCTGTTTGCCTTCTTTTCTTTCCATTCTTCCTTTTACTCCATGGGCCTGGACCCATCCTTGTGTATTCCTGAAGGGGTGAGGGTGAGTCTCGGGCTTTCTTAGGTGCGATGGGATGGGAACATGGACAGACTCAGGCTTGCTCAGGTGCAACGGGATGGGAGCGTGAGCAGACAGAACCAGACTCCTAGGCTAGTGCCCCGGAGTAGGAGAAGCAGCCACGGGCGATGCCAAAGCACATCCACAGTACCAGCAGCCCCCTTCCTCACGCCCTTTCCCCTGGTCTTCCTGCCTCCCCTACCCTCTGCTCTTGGCCTCAGGACTCCTTCAGGAATCTGCAGGGAGAGCTTGTGAACTGAATGGGAAGCTAAGCTAGGTGACATGCTGAAGCCTTCCTCCATCCTGAGGTTTTATGATCCCAGGCTGCTAGAGTGAAAACGTACGTTGGAGTTCACGCTCTGCAAGGCTGGCTGTTTGGAAATAGCAGGTGGGAAGGTCTTACTCAGATTTCCTCAGCCTGTATCGAGACATTGCTATTACTACAAAGACAGAACTTGACATTTTCAGATTCTTTCTCTGCTTGCTCCCTGCTCCCCTAGCCTTTCTCAGATCCATGAGGGATATTTAGAGTGAGAACTTACCGCTTGGTCCAGGAGACCGTTCTCATCTGAATCATAGAGGCGAAACATGACTGTAAGAAACACAGAGGTAAGCCTGAGGTGTCCTCTAAGAAGCAGGGATGGCTGAAGTTTTGATGCTGCCAAGTTTTTAGATGAGTTCTGTCACCCCTGTGGCGAAGGCTGTGGCAGCCAGCTCTCCCTCCTTCTGAGTACAGAGTCTGACTTCCTAATGGAGAGACTGGCCAGGGGAGGAGAACCACCTGTCTTCTGGAGCTGTCTAAGCAATGCCTGTGTGGCTGACGAGGTCCAGGTCGTGAGTGTGATTCCCTGACACTTAGAAGCGCCGCAAGGACACAGCCTAAAGCAAATGCCGGCTGGTCGTGGAGCAGACGCACCAGAATTTCACTTCTATTGAGCATAGAAAATGTAGAGTTAGGCAGATTTAAATCCTGGGCTGCCCTACCACTTCTGGGGGGTGTCCGACAAGTCACTTAACTTCATTGAGCTCAGCTTCCTCATCTGTAAAGTGGAGATGATAATAGTTGGCTTCTCCTAGGGTTAGTATGAAGATTAATGTGTAACTGATAGGGCAAGTCAACTGTGCTTAGAACATAGAAAGTACTCGACAGATGTTACTAATTCTTATTTTCCTTTTTAAATGATCATTTATATGGAGCATTTAACATATACAAGATACTGTCTTATGGACTTTGCCACTATTAATCCTCAATGATGCTATGAGGTGGTTATTACAGAAGCCTTTTTTCTTTTTTCTAAAAAGTATTCAGAAACATCTTCAATCTTGTTCCAATTGCAGGGAGGTGATGTAGGATAAGGAAAATCTGGGAGAAAAAATTGAACAAGGGACTACATGTTTACTTATAGGACCTGGAAACCTACATTTTACTCAACCAAAAGGCAAAGATCCTGTCTGTGGTCTCATAAGTCAGCATGGTAGGAAGCAGAGATAAGCATTTCTTCATTTTCCTGCCTTTTTTTTTTTTTTTGAGATGGAGTCTCGCTCTGTTGCCCAGGCTGGAGTGCAGTGGTGCGACCTCTGCTCACTGCAACCTCCGCCTCCCCGGCTCAAGCGATTCTCCTGCCTCAGCCTCCTGAGTAGCTGGGACTACAGGCACGTGCCACCATGCCTGGCCAATTTTTTGTATTTTTAGTAGAAATGGGGTTTCACCATGTTAGCCAGGATGGTCTCGATCTCCTGACCCCATGATCTTTCTGCTATTCTTTAAAATCTTTCATCATGCCTGCTTTTTCTGTGGAGCACCCTCTGACTGATCCTTCCCTCGGGGCATATACCCGCCTGGTCCCTTATTCCTGCTAAGTTGCCCTGTGTCATCATTTCCTCCTAGATGTTTTCATGTCTCTGCACCTTGTGTTTTTTTCAAGGGTGCCTCGCTGGTCGAAGTCAAAGTTCTTTAAGGGTAGAGTCACGGGCTTTTGATTCTTTGTGATTCCTCAGAAGGTCCCAGTCAGAGGCGCTCATCATATGCTGCTGACTCACCCAGCAGATGGTTGAATGACATAAAGGACAGAGCTTTTCTGCTAGCAATATTCCAGGACTCTGGGCCTAGGCGACTCTCCAACACTGACCTCTCTCTGGTCCTACTGTGCATGAACCATAGAACTAGAAAGGCCTGAGCAAGCATCTTCATTTTAGCAGTGTGGCCTTGGGAAAGTCTTTTAACCTTCTTGTGCTTTCCTTCTAGGTTACGATGTGATTAAAATGAGAATGCATTTAAAGTGCTTAGCAAATCTAAGGTGTTTATGAGCGACAGTTGTTATTGTTATCATTGCACTGGCAATAGGTGTGGGGGATTTCAGGCTATTATTTCCAAAAATACATGGTTGGCTTTTAAGAAGAGACGTATAGCTTGTTTTCAATCCTTAAAGTTAAGGAAGGATATAAAATTGATATAATTTAGTAAAAAGCAAACCAAAATGAAAACTCTATATGACAAAGTTTCTGCAACAAAAAATTGCAAGGAAAAAAAAACAGCAAAAGATGGAGAGGGATCCAAAAAATTAAAAGAAAGTGAAGAGACATAATAACCAGTGGTGCTGTGTGAATTTACTTGGATCCTGATTCAAACAAACAATTAAAAATATCTAAGATAATTGAAAAATGTGAATACTGACTACTCGATCATAGTAAAAGGAATCATTCTCTTTGGCTGTGATGATGGTATTGAGGCTATATTTAAGAAGAAGAGTCTGCGATTTTAGAGGTACATACTGAAATATTTACAGATAAAATTATAAGATGCCTGGAATTTGCTTCAAAATACTCTGAGGCAGAGAGAATGGGTAGGTGGTACAAATACAGCAAGATTGACCATGAGTTGATTATTGTAGAAGCTGTGTGATGGGGCCATGGATGTGCACTATACTCCCTACTTTTATCTTTGAAATTTTCTGTAATAAAAAGTTTTAACATTTCTTTGCATCGCCATTATAAGTCTCAGTCAGAGAGTCATTTATACAGAAAATCTGTCACCTTCTCTTTGGTAGTTATTAACAAACAATGCCTAAAACTCAAAATCCAGCTAAACGCTGGAAATAATTTGATGTTTCACTTTTAACATTAGCTAGAAGAAAACAGAAATCTGCTACATTGCCACCAAATTAGCACTTACAACTTGCCATTGTTAACACCTCAAACCTATGGGGGAGATTTCTAAGCTCAGCTAATGAGCAAACTGTTTCATTTTGTTTTTGGCAAGAGTTAACCTTTGGCAGACTTCCCTTGCTAATGTTTAAGTCTTGTTGACCAGTCTTATTATTAACTGGAATTTTTACTTTGGCTATAATGTGTACATGTTTTTCCTTACTGTCTACTTAAGTTCCCAAGAGAAGCAAAGACAATACCAATTTTTTAACAAGGTCCTACCATGTCCTGTTTTTTAAAAGCATGTCTGTAGGCTCACAGAAGCCAGAGAAACCATCCCTGGACTGAATCATCTACCAGACTGCAGGCTGTTTCAGCCACTGTGAACTTTCTGCCCCCAGCTTTTACTCTCCTCCTGCAATTTTCTTTTCAATTAACTGGCCCCACGTTCTCTATAGGTCAAGATCTTGGGATGGAACATAGATAGAGAAATGGACAAAGCCTTATTGAGACGGAGTTGATGAAATTTCAAGAAAAAAATAATTCCTCATAGTTAAAGAGTTGCCTGGGCATGGAATAGGGGAAGGCGGACAGATGTTGAATATCTTTCTTTAAAAAACCTGTTATGAGGAGGTAGCAGTTTGCTGAGTAAAGGCTTTCAGGAAGTCCTCCCAGCAAAGCAAGGAAGTCTTGACCGCTTGATGGGACCCCTTCCCCTTTCCAAATTCTGGTTCTCAATGTCTGGATTTCGGATGCCCTTCCCATGTGATATGCAATTGGTACTATGTCCTAGGGTGGATTCTAAGAGTTGTCCCTATCACTGCTGGTAACAGGACAAAGAAACCTCCCCAAAGAGGCAGGACCTATACCCACAATCCCAGCTCAATCTCCAGTGTGTTTACAAATAATGGACAAGACCCCAGATCTTTCTCTAGAAAAAGCTGAAGCCCCTTGACAGGGTGAGCACTTACACTCCAGCTTATCCTGAGGTCGCCCTGTTTCCAGCAGGGACAGGTAGCACACAACATCCTTCAGGTACACCATGGGGGATTCTGAGCTTGAAGACCGAGGGACAGGGGATTCCAGGGGCATCGCAGCCACTTGATCTTCGGTTGGTACTTGCTTCTCAGCCATATTTGATTCTGTGACAGACAAAAGGAAAACATCGAAGGACATTTTCTGTTTAGTAAATATGAACCCCTCTTTGTTACCCCATCCTTTTCATGGTAGAGGCAAGGATTTTGTAGAAGTATCTTCAAAAGCTTTAGTTGCATAGATGTGATCAAATTAGTGGCCCTAGAAATCCAATTTGTGGAGTTCATATTCTCTGAAGGGATTCCATTCTGAGAACATGATCTCTTCCTCCTCCTCCTCCCTTTAAGAGTCTATTTCCTTGCAGGAAATTTGTCTATACTCTGAATATTCAGAAAAGATGATAGTGATTATTGGTAATATCAACAATCAACAGGTAAATGTCATTTGGCCTACTTTTTTGGGAATGTACCCAACTTGTAGAAGTCATTTTGGCTGGGATTTCAAAATGGTAAATGGCTAGCAGTCATTTCTCATCAGACCTTCTTGCAATTTTCCTTTCAAAAACATTTAAAGACAAATAAAGGATGAATATTCAAAAGAGAAAACTGGGATTGATAATCAAGGAATCTCCAGAAACTAGGAAGGACTCAAACTAACTGCAAGTCTAATCATTTGTATGAAGAAAACGTAGAAAGTGAATTATTGTACCACAGGAATGGGATAAATTTCCTTTTTGAAGTTTCTCCTTTCTAAGGTAGGAAAACACTTTGTCTTTTCCACACTCTGCCCTCTGGTTCAGCAGCATAAGATCTGTTACTAACAAAAAGAGCACCCCTATTTTCCTGTGTGAATTCTATTTTTTGAGACACTTCGAGTGGTGTCCCCCCTCTCTACCTCCATGCTCATTAGAAATGATCTCCTAATATCTATCAGGAGAGTATGACTCACAGAGGACAACTAACTAGGCAGCAAAGGGAAGATGTGCAGTGGAAAATCCAACATCTTTGGTGTTATAAGATGATACTACCAAGTCATAAAGTACTGAAGGTAGAGGCAGTGGGAGAGAGAGCCTTGATAGTAATGTCTGCTGAGGAAGGCAAAGTTACCTGTACACTCTTCACTCTTCACAGAGAAAAACAAATAACCAAGCAATGGGAATAAATATGCCATTTGAGGCAAGCAGGGCTGTGCTAGATGAAAGCCTTCCAGGTCCCAGGGATTAGGCTGTGGGTCTGAGAAGGAAGTTGACCGTCATCCAGATGGACAATAGGAAAGACCAAAGGTCACTGACACACTTCGTATGTTACAAAGGGCCTCATGAAGAATCCAAGACAGAGCCTGTGAAACACAGCTGCAAAGTAAGGAAAGAAAGCTACATCCTGAGGTCCCAGGAGACCAGATTTTCAAAAGCAGTTTCCGACCTACAAGACCCTCAGCAGGATGCAAGAAGACATCACCTCTATTAAACAAAAGCAGAAAGCTTTGACAAGTAGAGTTGAAAATACAGCAGGATGAGATAAAGACAGGGATCGTGAGACAGGGGAGGGTTGCAATAAAATTTCATGTTCAATGAAGTATTGCAATCATCACTGAAGGAAAACATGGGAACAGGCCTTTGTACTGGGCTAGTCTCTTACACCCAAAGTTATTGCTATGTCCTCAGATTATTCATCCATTAAAACACTGTCAATGACTTCCACCTTGACTAAAATGGACTAATGGAGACCAAAGTTACTCTCTCACCTAACACAGTGACAAAACTGGACAAAATACATGAAACACTGGTCATAGGACATTACATTATCAAGGAGGACCAAACACTGGTCCCTGAGAAGAGGAGATGACTCCTACAACTGCCACATCAGACGGTTTGAAAGAGCTTCTAGGCTAAAGCACAGAGTGGGGGAAGCCAGGACGACCCTGGCAGTCTCTCTGAGTGAAGAGGAAGCTGGAATCTGGAGCCCACAGTGACTAGGGTTCACACAGTAGGCCCTGGAGAGGAGGGGATGCACAGAGAGCAGGTTCTGAAGATGTGTACAAGGTCCCCTTTGAGTAACAGCCGAGAATTCCCTTCAGTTATTCAGCTGAGTAGTGATTAGCACACTCCTGGAAGGAAAACATCTGAGGCTGGGGAAAAAACCAGGATTAGAGGAAATAATCCTTGAAATGCAAGGAGAACCAAGAGTAATGTCTATTCCAGCCAACCAGGGTAGAAAACTCCCATCATTCATGAATCATCGATGGAGTATTCAGAAGCATTGTTTCTCGGCAGTGAGTAAATGCCTTTCTGGTCCTGTCCAACGAAGCTTTAAAGATAGAGCCCAAAATATCAGACTGTTTCCAAGTAACCTAACTATACCTAAAAACAAAGCCTAGGAGTATTTGTAGGAATGTGAAAATCTAGTACTCAACATTTAGTGAAGAGATACCATAAATTCTATAAAAATTCTTCCAGAAAATTTAAGAGGCGGGAACCCTATGCAACCCATTTTGTGAGGCCAGCGTCACTCTCAAGCCAAAGACAAACAATGATATGACCAGACACGCACATGCAAAGCAATATCCTTCATGAGCACAGAGGCAAACGTTCTTAACATTTTAGCAAATTGAACCTCATAACATGTAAAAAGAAATTAAATAAGACCAAATTAAGCACATGAAAAGATATTCAACATCGTTAAAGCACAAGAATATTTATAATACTTTCATTTATAATAATCATAAACTGGAAGCAATCTGAATGTCCATCAGTAGCTTAATAGACAAATTGTGGAATATCTATATATTCAAACACTAATCGGCAACTAAAATATGTGAACTATTGATACATACAAAGTGTGGATACATCTCAAAATTATTATGTGGAGTGATAAAAGGCAGACCCAAAGGAGTAGATGGTGTATCATTCCACCTATATAAAATCTAGACAATGCAATCTAATATATATGGCAGAAAGCAGATCAGTAGTTGTATGGGGATGAAGGGTGGGCGGGTAAGGAGGGTGGAAAAAAGGGATTATAAAGAAAACTTTTAGAGATGATGGGTGTGTTCATTATATTCATTGTGGTGCTAGTTTTACAGGTATATACAGATGTCAAAACGTATTATTAATTATACACTTAACACATGCAATTCATGCTAGTTTATACCTCAATCCTTGGATCCTGAACCATTGCTATAGTTTTTATTGAAGTCCTGTCATAGAGATGCAGGGGTTAAGGAAGACTGAGAGGCACCGACACTGTCTCATTGGTACCCTTCCTCTTCACTCAGACTTACATGAAATACCCCTACCCCATGGCCAACTGAGTGTGTCCCTCATGTACCACCAGTGAAAAAGGCCAGCACCCTCTTCTGGATCACAGAGGTTCTGTCCTGGAGCCGTGTCATGAGCGCTTTCACGTGAGTGTTCCTGGGCAGACCTGACTGGTTCCACTTTCTCTCTTGGTATCTGTGTTACTTGCTCCCTTCTGGCTGGGGAGTGTGGCATAATGGCAACACATAACATAGAACACTCTTGGTGTTCTATGTATTCAAAATCTTCGTTGTTTCTTTATTTTTTGGGGTCCTTCAAATACCTTACAATGTGAATATAGTACTTTTCTAATTTGGAAAAACTAACACAAAATATTGGGGGATTTTCCTTGAGACTTCAATATTCCAAGTTGCTGAAACGTCTCGGCAGCCTGAGAAACTAATTAAACACCAGGATACTGAAGTTCTCCTTGATAATCCGTTAGTCCTGGGCCTTCATCAAGGGAAGGGTGGGCTCAGCCTTTCCTGGGCTGACATTCTGACAGTGACAGATTGCTCAGGCCTCCGAGCCAAATTCTGGACTCTGAAAGTCCCGCTCTGCGGTCTCTATGGGCACAAGTGCATACCTGCCTGGCTCTGGGAATGAAGTGGGCTTTGCTAGATCTGAGCTTGGAGACTGATCTGATAGGCCTAGACAGCCACATGAAATGAGAACCTAAGTTCCTCCTCTGGCTTCCACCTGGGCAACAGGACAAGGCTGGTCTTTTCAGCAGATGGCCTGGTTGAAGGCGAGTCCAGGACTTGGCTCTTCCTTGCTGGCAGGGGCCCCTCTCTGCAGTGACCGCCTGGCCCTATAATTCTTGCTTTTGATAAACAGGGACATCTAATTAAGACATCTGTGGAAAAGGGCCAGAAGGAAAAAGTTTTTTCCTTTGAAATCTCAAGTCTCAAAAGAAGATGAAAAAAATAATATATACGTCTTTGGGCCAAGAGTCAGATAATTGCCCTTTCATGAATTACCACAGGGGGCTGATTTTTCCCATACATAAGGAATATGGTACATTATGAAATCACTTCTCCAGGAGGAAATCTCTGGAAGTTTCTCCTTTAGACCTAGAATGATACAACTATTGCAAATACACATGGAAGTCCAATAAGTCAATTAACTTCCATTATCATCATCCATCATCTTTTCTCAAACATCACATAATGACTTGTCCCCAGTAAGTCCTTCCTTTGTACCTCAGAAACATTAGCCACTAAAACAAAACCTGCCCAGACAATTGAGAACCTCCAGGAGTGAATGGTATCTTCTTCCAGGCTCCTCTTGAAGTTCCAGACACTTGGGATAAGAAAGTGTCTGGTTAAGAATTTGGGGCAGGACGCTTTTCATCACTGAATTTCTTGCTGGGAGTTTAAAATCTCAGAGATCCTAGTTTCACCCTTTCCTCCCTAGCATGAGTGATTTATGCCAGCATATGCCTCCTGTAGTCCATAGAAGATATAAGAGTTATCTATGGATTAAGTCCATTTCACAAAGGGGCCATGGACCAGCACAGCTGAGGGCATGAAGGAGCCAGCACTTTTGTGGAGTCTTGCCCTGCTGCTGTCCCTGAAGCCATTGAGAAGGCATAGCTGCTCCTAGTCCTTGCTTTCTGGTGCTCTGTGTGCAGCCTAGGGTTTGCTGAGCTTATGATCCAGGGGTAACTGTTTTTACCCAACTGTGCTCTGCTTTCCATCTATCATGAACTGTTTATCTCACCAGTCAAACACTGAAAACTCAATAATCCTTCCAGTTTCTCTTTTTGCTGTGACGGGAAGAAAGATTAGAACTACATGGAAGAAATTCTCTCATCCCACTTCCCTGTTGCCATTAGTTCTCCTTCTCCTTCAGCTGTAGTATCTCAATCTTGTTTTATATATATTTAAAATATAATAAAACTGCATTCTTTTCCCCTGGGTCCATCCCAAGAGCTGGAATTCACTTTTGGATACCTATAAAGCTTTCAATAAAATAATAATGCACAGTACAAGAAAAAAAAAAGTCTGACTCTCTGAGTCTCTGTATTGAAAGCTTCAGGAGCAACCTGGAAGAAAGAGAGCCCATGAGAGACCTTTCACAAGAGAAGGATGGCCAACTGGTGTACTTGGAGACTGAGGGTGCAGACTGAAGGAGATAATGGCAGACCATACTGAGTTAAGAAGAGAAAGTACTTCTGGGCCAGGTGCTGTGACTCATGCTTGTAATCCCAGCACACTGGGAGGCCAAGGTGGGTGGATCACTTGAGGTCAGGAGTTCGAGACCAGCCTGGCCAATATGGCGAAACCCCATCTTTACTAAAAAACTACAAAAATTAGCCAGGTGTGGTGGCACACTCTTGTAATCCCAGCTATTCAGGAGGCTGATGCACAAGAATAGCTTGAACCTGGGAGGTTGAGGCTGCAGTAAGTTAAGATCGTACCACTGCACTCCAGCCTGGGTGACAGAGCAAGACCTTATCTCAAAAAAAAAAAAAAAAAAAGAATAAAGTATATTTATGGAAGGTGGCCTGAATAATAACTGCTAATATTTATTGAACATTTACTGTGTGCCAGGCACTGTTCTAAGCATCAACATATCTAACCCAATTAACCTCCGTAACAAC